>JAVQJX010218980.1:0-13301 GCA_036025115.1 Ambassis agassizii | reverse complement strand
GTTCTATTCTTTTGTTATCTTATACCCGCCAAATGACTGTACTGCTGTAACACCTAAATTTCCCAATTTGGGATTAATAAAGCACTTCTATTCTATTCTATTCTAACTTGCACCTATAGTGCTTCATGTTCCATTTTGGACCACTTCTTTGTAAATGTATGCATTAAAATTTCTCAATTTAAAAATCAGATTGTCGCTAAAGTGAGTCTAATTTTAAAAATTAGATTAAATTACAAGAAATTGAACATTAAAGTCTTACAAAATAGCACACTTCTTCCTTCTCTCCTTCTTGAAGGAAAAGGAAACTTTCCCTTATGCTTTAGCAGCTGCTCATAGTATGTTTGAGTTAGATTAATATAAAACCATTTTTACGTTAGCACTGAGTAAACCCTCGGGACATATACTGCACCTCCCCATTAGGGAGTGGGGGTATTTCCTCTTATTGGTCACAACTTGTGATAAAAGTGAATGTGACAATAATGAGGTAACGTGGTCGACACAGTAATCAATATAGTGAGTAATGATATGATTTGATAATGTTCTCCACAGCCCCTTTTGCCTTACAGTCCTAAAACACCACTGTAGGCATGTGAAAAAAAAAATCAATCCACCTCTCAAGAAAAAGCTCTTAAAAAAACATGTAACCTGTTGAGATCAATAAAAGGATGGATAATTATTTTGCCGTGAAACAAAGGAAGCAGAAAACTCACTGTTTATAAAATAAACATACAATACAAAACTCTGCAAACATCCCTGAAGATAAATGCATCACTGTCTTTCAATGGTGTATTCCTTTAAGGGACTATTAATAATCCAAACCAGTGCCACTGCCATGACAGCACCTCTGCTTATATGACTGTGAGATACTGTGAGATAATTTGTCACAGTTTCTTAATAAAGTGAGGCTGTCTTTTTCCTTCACTGCAGTCAAACTCCAGCCCTGCTGCCTGGAAATGCTTGTATAAACCCCCTGCTGTGAGCTGGAAGCCCTTGACAATATGTTCCTCCGCTGAACAGTCTCCATTACTGTCACCAGAGTAACTCAAAGTGAGTGACGACAGCAGCAGTGGTGGGAGCACGGTAACAGTCACTGCCATGTCAACTGTTGCCAAAGCATCCAAACGCTGCAGAAGCAATGCGGAGAAGCTGAGCAAACAGACAGCTGAACAAAGGCAAAAAAAACAATAAAATATATATGGAGAGATATGGATTATGGGGAAGAACACTGAAGTCATGATTTTCCTGAATTCTGTACAGCTGTGTTAAAGAATACAAACTATTTTTTAGTTTTATTTCAGCAGATGATAAAGTCCAGCACTGTGAGAAGACATCAGTCCTTACTGTAGAGCTAGCACAGACTCACTGTCACATCCTATACATAGGTCTTTTGTCATGTTTTGACAAGCCAGTTATGTCTGCAGTTATTAATAGCAGCCGGCTATACAGAGGCCTCTCTGGGACAATGGCGGAGCCGCGGGGCCTCCATTAGCCACATCAAATATCACCATGTTAAAACATAATGTATGGGAAGTCTATAGCAGCCCTGTTATCAAAGCCTCCAGTTCTCTTCCAACAGCAGCCGTCAGTCGGCGGACAGGGTGAGGGTCTTACAATAAATTCAAATTACATTCAAGCTCCACTTGTAATTTGATTTAGATGAAAACATGGTAATAATTGTACTTTTAGAATCTGGCTGCCAGATTTCAAAATGACAATAATGGATGTCTGATTGCTTATGTGCATTTCATCTGTTATTTCAAGGTAAAAGGCTTCAGTATTATAATGACTTATTAAGTCTCATTATTTGTTTTTGAATGTCAGGATTTGATAAGAAACTATATTGTCCTATAATGACCCCCGGTGACCCTATAAATTGCCATGAAAGTCTTTGATGTTCTTTGGTACTTGGTCAGTGTCAACCTCCCACCCCCACTTTTGGCTCCAGAATTAGTACACTTGGCTCTATTATGGTGCATCATCCATCGTGAGTCTGACCCCAGACATGCTGGCACTGTGGGAGATGTCTGCTACTAATATTAGTCAGCTTTCTACAAAAATGTAAAAAGTTCTGACAAGCTAACTGTGAAGATTCTGGAGTGCACTTTAGTAGATGGCGTTCATTCTGCCGCTACTTGGAACAGAGACGTGCAGTCAGATGTGTGTATCAAAAAAGTTGCTCGGTAATGCTGCTGAGAGCTAAAAGCGAAGATATCAGACTGTTTTGACCTCATTACTTTCAGCTTTCTGTTACTAAGCTTCTGTGTTATGAAGCTAATGCTAAATACAAAAAAGAGAAATGTTTTCCTCAGCTCCAGACTACATACAGTTTCATGACAGCTCCACAACTGAATGGCTAGTCTTAGTGTCAAATTTCGATGTCAGTGTTTATGAACACACAGCTGTGTGTGTGAGGATGAGATAGGGGGTGACAGATGTACCCCCCCCCCCCCCCTCACCCATTTCTAATTAGAATCTAATGTTCAAGGTCAGATTGTGTTGTGCAGGTAACACTGTTTACACACATCTCTACCACTCGTGTGTGTGAGGACATGATGGGGCCTGTCTCTGAGAGGAAACTGTTTCATTAGTGTGGCTGCTTAATTAGAACTCCTCAGAGAGAGATGAGACTGACCAGGCTGGAACAACAGATTAGGAGCAACAGGAGTGAAGAGAGAGAGAGGGGGAGAGAGAGAGGGAAGGAGGGAGGGAAGTTGAGATACAAAGAGGAGAATACAATGTTGTATTGTCTGGTAATAATAGAAACAAAAACAAACAGCACTGTGGGAAATCATTATCTTAAGTGTCGATTAATTCATTGTTTCATTCAACATCTGACATGGCAGCACCACGCTAGGAGATAAAAATGCTCCTAATGACATGTCTGATTTATAACACCAATTAACACACATACTTTTATTTTATGAACAATTACAACATCCCCAAATATACAGGTCACATACATGGGTATGTGGGCAGATATTAATTACAAATCATAGAATTAAAATAATATGTGTCACAAGTAGATAAGAGCTGTCAGTCTGGACATGTGTATGTGTATAGACTATAAATAATATGAATGACACTTCCATGATGTCACCTATAGGTAAAGAGCAGTTTTCCATGTGTGGGCCTTGAACTATCGCCTAAGCCTGCCTAACCCTAGGTTAATACTAATATGGACATGCATTGGGGACATTGTCTTCACCATCGTCATCATCTTCATCCATTCTTCTTCTCTTCCAATTATTCCCCTCCTTCTCTTTTATCCGTCCCTCTCCTCCTCTTCCTCATCCTATATTCCATCTCCCTTAGTTCTTCCGTCTGCTTTTCTGATGCTTCTTCACATCCGTCATCTTCTCCTCCCTCTTTTCCTAACGTTCATTATATTTACTGTTTCATTCATCTCCTGCCTCTGCTTTTCTTCATCATTTACTCCTCCTCATGCTATTGTTCTTCTACAGAGGATGCCATCATTAAGGCTTTTTAAAACCATCTTTGTAATGTTACATAACAAAATAACTTGCTGAACCAAAACAGTGTAAAATAATGTGAAACTGTGCAAATCTATAAAGATGATCCCCCTTCATTGGTCGGGCAAACACTTTGCGATGGAGTTACTTTAACAGTCAAACTTAATTGGACAGTTGGAGTGGAAAGGAAAATGAGCAGCAGGAAAGCTCAGGGACCACATCTGAGTGAGTGTGCAAATGAAGCAGGCATAGAAACATAGGAATGGATCTCTGCTAAGAGAGGGACAAAAGAGCAGAGAAGGCGATAATAAACGGACAGGAAATGTGAAATGAATCACAGAGGAGATAAATGACTGATCAAAGTAAATACAGATGTAAAGAAGTAAATAAGACGCCTGCTACGGTTCAATCTGGGGCTAACTGCTTATATGTGAACTCTGCACCACCAAAGCATTGAGCATGATCTGCATACACTGTGCTACAGATGTCTTCATTATCCCTGGTCATGAATAAATCACTATAGGATTTCTACCAATGTGGGAAAAAAAGCCTGAAGACACAGGGGCCTTAATAATGGATGATGCATGTCTTCTGGACAGCAGATTAGTGGATTAAAAAGAGAGTGTGTGTGTGTGTGTTTGTGTGTGTATGCAAGTTTATCGATGGGAAGTCCAGGAGTAGCTAAAGGCCAACTGAAGAGTGATAGCCTTCTAATTAACTTCATTATCTAGCTGCCCATCGTTAATGGGACATGTGCAACTGATTAAACCGCAAGTTGCAGAGTTGTCAGGAAAAGAGGAGGAAAGAGGAGGGGATGGGGAAGGGGGGGGCAGTGGGGGAAGAAAGAAGAAGCAGATAAGAGAAGGAGAAGTGATGAATGAATAGATAGATAATGGATGAAAGGGAGAGAAATGAGAGACAAAAGAAGTGTGGAGAGGAAAGTGAAGAATTGGCATTTTACCTTAACAGTCATTTCCGTGACAAAGATCGCAGTAAAGATGTAGTTGGAAATGGTGAGAAAGAGTCTTTCCTGTAACAAACAGAAAAACAGTAAGAAGGAGAAAGTGCAGTTTGCTCTGCTCTCCAGCCAAAGCCAAAGAGTGGTGCTGGGCTAATGCAAATGGCCAATGAAACACCATGTAAAGCTTGACTTCACTTGAACTTGATAAAAGAAATCAATTTTGGTTCTTTGTGGTATACTTTGATGAGTTCACCAGTGTTTTTGTAATTAAAATTAAATCAGATCTTGTTCTGAAATTAGAGTGCCAAAAAGAGACACTTTCATTTGAATGCTTTAATTTAACTTGATTTGAAAAGTGTTCCATATTATATTTTAAGGGATTTTCCAGAACACAGTCACTAAGGTTTGTGTATGTATGAGTCCAAAATGAAGCTGCTCATTTGTCTGCAAAACACCTTCCAAGAAGCCCTTTTAGCTTTAAAAGTAGATTAGAACTTTTAGATTAGAATAATCGGTAGATTATTCTGCATAAAGAAACTATGTAGTTTCTTTTTGTAGAATAATCTACTCTTACCCTACTCTCTTACCAGGCTTCCTTGCAGAATCTTGGGCCTCTCCAGAGCCACTGTGATGCAGTTGAGGAAGATGAAAACCAGGACCACGTAGTCAAAGAGCTTGTGAGCAATAATGGATTGGCAGAGCAGTCGGAACCTAATGAGAGGGGAACACAGAGGAATAGGAGAAAGAAGAATGGTCTGTGTTCATTTGTTAATAACCTGAGCAGCTGAAGAGTTTTCCATTGTGAGAAGAGGCTGCTTCTATAAAAAAGAAAAGCGAAGGGCTGCAGAGAATATAGAAGGATTCTGTCCAATTAACATATTGTTACACAGTGTAGCTTCTATTTAGTAGTGTGTAATTAAGTCCTGTGACTTATAAAAAAAAACTTTTGTGTTTTATTGCCTCTTCTGGCTTCTAATGGCTGTTCTACTCATGGGGGCGGCAGAAGCTCAGCCCATAGGGCATTGGACTTTGAAGCGGAGGGTCGCCGGTTCGAGTCCAGCCTTGGACACATGGAGGTGGGCTGGTAGCTGGAGAGGTGTGGAGAGTTACTGCTGATGCACCCCCCTCCCCACCTGTTCATGGCTGCCTGTGACGCCTGTAATTTCCCTTCGGGGATCAATAGAGTATGATTGTGATTCTTCTACATGAATCAGTGGGAAACATTTTTAGCTGCTCACACTGCACAGACTTTGGTGCTGAGAGGTCACAAATAGACACTTGTTCCATGTAAGTGGCTGTAGGCTCCCAGAACAACCTTAGGCATCTGTAGTATTGTGAAATTGTCAGCTCCAGAGCCACCACAGACAGGAAGCAGCTCCTGACTGAAACAGTCGCATATCTCATCTCATCTGGCAGCTATAAAAGGGAACAGAATATACCTACAGCTGCACCTGCTCTCCAAGTGAGGAAATCAATCTGCTAATCTGACTGTTTACCTCCAGACCTGGCAACTCTGTCTCTTTATCTATTGATTCAAATCTGGCAACCCTGTCCCCAACCTTGATATTGATTGTGACCAGCGGCTGTGTTGGCGTGGGCACTTATCCCACCTGAGACACAACTTCTGTCTGTTTCTCCTTTGCTTTGTTTTCTTTCGTTTTTAATTCCGTCTTGCTGCACTCGTGAGAACACAAACATACACTTGAGCATATAGCCCGAGCTGTAAACATGGCAAACATGCACATATGCTCTCACACTCCCACACATATGCAAAGCCATCCAAACACAGGCAGAAATGCAACTTAGTATTACCAAAGACATGGCCTAACACTAGTGCATAGCATATACACAGACACACACAGCCTTTACTTGACAGATGGCACCTGCCAGGATGCCAAAACACTGCCCTGGAGCCCGACTTCCCTTAAGTGGCTATCAGCACGCAGGGAATCGGGTGAGTGAGCGAGAGGATGACTGAGTGATTCTTCGTTTATGTTGCTTTCAGGGGTGTTTCTACCAGCAATGAATCGAAGGCTGCTGAAACACACAACAACTGCTCTGTCTAAAAAAAAAAACAGCATCATTTTAACAAGTCATTTGTGAAACTAGAAGACAGCAGTTTTCTCTGTGTGAGCGGACAAATGGTTTGACTATGCAGCTCTCTGTTCTCCCACATCATCTGAATGGAATTTGCAAACATTTATTTTTCAGGACCATTGGTCTTTCTTGTTGAATCGTCTTCTTACCCTCTTTGTGCATACAGTCCATGTACAAACACATCTTTTAGTGGACGCAAACCCTTGCATTCCTAAAGACTTTTTTTTCATTTCATCAGCAATGTGAAGCAATGTGCAATACTAAACTAAGCCAGACCCATTTATGGAAATAGTACAACCCTTTCTAAAAGAGGAAATCACCCACCAAAGAGTTGCAGGCAACAACAGTAAAAGTCCACTCACTTATTCTGAGGTGAGAACAGGTAGACGGACCACTCCTCTCTGGTTTCACACCAGTCTGGCTTGTACGCCTCCATCATCTTCTGGACGCGGAAGCACAAACTCTTCATGGGAGAGAAAGAGGAAAAAATAGAAGAATCAGTCCCAAACATGAATGTGTGTGACCAATGATATAGTATTATGAGGTTTGGAATGTGGCCAGAAAGTCTATGAGGATGATTAATGTATTGTTTTGGTTTTGCTGACATATTATAACAGATAAGGAGTTCTCCATTAATCTAGCACTTGCAGCATTTCTGAGTGAAGCTGTAAAAGCTCCTTTTTTATTTTATGACAGGAAAAACTGTAATAAATCTCCTCCAGCATCTCTGCTATACCAGCACCTAGTGTCTATAGAATAACAGGTTAAAGTGGCACCATAAAGTATCATATTACAAGGTAGCTATCATTCACATATACTCTATATACTCTTTGAATGGAGGTGCTCCACTCACATAGTCTGTCTCCTCATCGAGGTCTGCTCTGTCCTTTCGTGCGTTGACTTGAGGGAAAACCTCAGCCATCAGATGTGTGTGAGGACCCGGCGCCTTGCCATTACAGTCTCTGTGATCCACCCCGAAACCACTACCCGCCCCTGACCCCCCTGTAAGAGATGCCCCTGCTCCTGACCCGCTCCTCCTTCCAGGCTCTACGTGAACAGGAGGCAGGCCTGGAGGCTGTCCGCCTGCCCGAAGCAGCTCTGGGAGCTCCAAGGAGAGAGCTCGCCGATCTCTTCTCGCAGCGAAGTGTCTGGAGAGGAAAAGAGGGGGTGGAGGAGGGTGATGAGGGGGCAATGGATGATGTGAGTGATGCGAGTGAGAAAGAAGGGACTCGTGCTCTGCAGCATAGGTGTAGGAGTGGGGGGAGCGGGTGCTGTGCACGCGGAGGCTGCCTCCCACTGGAGGTGCTCCGCCAAAACCGTAGCTCCTCCGACCAAGGCTGTTAGAGCTAGACCTGCAGAGGAGAAGAGATTAAAAGTACAATTAAAAGGTAATAAATATTCATGCATGATTTAAAAGTATCAATAAAGAGGCGATACTGTTTAGATTAAACATTTTGTTGTGAAGCTAATAAGAGCATAAAAAACAGCAGCAAAGGTTTGAAATTAAGGAAAGGAAATTAAGGCTTAATGAAAGTATAAAGAATTCATTGAGGCCAAAGTCAATATAATTGCTTACCTGCGACTCCACACAGAGTGAGGAGGAAAAGGGCGCCCCCAGTTGTGGTAGTTGGAACTGCGACCGTGACGCTAGAAATAAAGAGGTGCATAGTATTTTAGATTTTATTTTCATTGTCTTACATTACGTGACGCACACTAGTCAATAACAAAAGGCACAACTGAAACAAGTGAGCTTTACAAAATGAGACTTGCAGCGCAGTGCAGGTTGTCATCATGTTTAATATGCAAACCCCTGAGTGCCAGTTCCACTTAAAGGAACATAACCAGTTGTGTTTGTTTCCGCATGTCTAATCCTCTGAGCCTGATAGACCTAATTATATGTTTCACCCTCAGAAGCTTACATGTTGCCCGTCAGAGCCTGAGCCAGCACCATATACTGAGGAATCTATGCGTGCGTTTCTATAGAAACTGTAGTGGAGCGTGTAAGCTAAATGTTAAATAACCCTTCCATTGAGGACAGTACTGCAGATCACTCAAGAGGAACGTACTGTGTGTGTGTGTTTGTGTGTCTGTTTTAGGCAAGTATTACTGTCAAGATAATTTGATCCACAATATGGAAAATAAATCACAGAGAACAGCTGGTAGCATGCACTCCCATGACTACCACGTATACTGTACCTTCTTATATACTGTATGTATGTATATACTGTATACGTATTGTGTGTATGAAATGCAGTGTGATCAAATTAAAAGAACTTTGTTTCAGTTCTTTCATCTGAATGTTATCATGATTCTGTACAATGAATGATCAACCGAAAACGTGCACTAATTACCCCAACACCCTGATGAGTGAAATTCTGATTACACTGCAACACCACAGAGTAATGCATCAATCCTGAGAGCTGTCTGACACAGAGCTGCAGTAAACAGATGGAACTGATTCACAGTTTGAAGAGTGATTCCATCAAAGAATTACACTTTCTGTCTGCCTTTTAAACTTCAGGAAAAAAAAGAAATAAATCACAACAACTCTTCATAAACATCTTGCTTGAATGCTTATTATTCCAGTACTTCTGCTTGGAGTTATGCAACCGCTGCCTTCTGATATCAATAAATTCTGGTGAAGAGGAGGAGGAGACTTCACAGTCAAGTGGATGTCCCACACCCACTGTGTTTAACATCAGAACCTCTGCGGTGACAGCGATGCTGACCTACAGCTCATCATCATCGTCATCATCCTCTCTGATTTTTTTTGCTCTCCTCTATCTTCCTCTTATCGCCCCTTTCTGCCTCTCTTTATCACCATCTCTCTGCTTCTCTCTGTCGTCCTTTACTCCCCTATACTTCTCTCACAGTTTCTTTGTGGATGAGCAGAAGAGGGGGCAGTCAATTAATAGACATTGCCATGGCAACTGTATGTTGAGCCAAACCTTTTAGAATTGTTTCTCTCTCCTTCGATTTTATTTCAATAGACACAAACTGCAGCATTCCTACAGAGCATATGTACCGTATAACGTACAGACTAGAGGCTGCTATGAACTGATTTGAATGTGAAAGTCCAGATTAGCTGGAGTGTTCTTTAACAGTGTGACACTCTGGTCCCAAAAATTACCTTCTGTTCTCCTCCCACTGGGACTGTATGATTTATAACAGTTGTAAAATAATATGTAAATGTCCTCTTTTCTGTTAAGCTAATCAGCCATCTACTCTGTCTTAATAATAATAATTAGCCATGGCAATCTCATAATAACTGTAATTTTTGCTAATAACATTTGATGTAAAAGACATTTTTCTTCATATCACATTATCCGCATTCTGTACATCGGCGTTGAGAATCCGTTAATGCAGAGTTAATATTACATACTTCATTATATTCCTAAAGCACACAGTGCAGTTGGTGGACATGAAGATGAAGTGACAATGTTTTTACTTTATACTTGACAACTGAGCAATGCACTGCATTTAAAATGCATTCACCTTCATGAAACAATGGGTGTGTTTGTGTGTACTTTAAAATAGAGATGCCAACTATAGACATTGCTGTTGGCAGATCTACCTTTAGATAAAATATGACCATGGTTACAAATGATTGGGATTACTGGACACTGAATAAAACTTGTGCGTCCACAAATTTAGTTGCTACATACTCATCTATCACGCTCATTAAACCAACATCTATCACTGCCTTGATCAGCCTGATCCTCTGACATGTATTCATACTTAAAAGCTTTTGCAGCTGTTTTAATGTGCTTTTAGGCTGACTGATTGATGTTTGACACTCCTGTATCTTGATGTGTGGGCCTAATTCCAAAGTTTTACAATGATAATCTGACAGAATTCAATTTGTGATGACGCACTCGATGTTTCAGGCCAGCTGACTGAAACTGGATCTTTCTTAAGAGGTAAACTTCATCTCTACAAAACTGAAAATGTTTTATAGTGTGATGAAATGGTCGGAAAGGGTTCTGAGGCAATGTTAGTACACATGATTCATGGTGAAGAGATATTATGTGAATATGTGTACATGAGTGTGTGCATGAGTGTCTCTGGATGACAGTGTGATCAAGTACCAGAGAGAGGGAGCGCCTCTCCAGGCTGCTCTTGCCCAGGCTCATCACGCTGCTTTTTCTGGACTCAATGGTGAAGCTCCTTCTCTCTGAGGAGTATGATCCTCTGGGACCTGAGAGAGCACCCAGTTCCAGGTGGCCATTTGGTGTTAGGGTGCAGATCCTCGGGTCTGGAGTGAATGTAAGAGAGTGACTTGTTAAAAAAGTATTTCTTTGCCAGCATTCTTCCATATTCTCACACTTGGCAGCCTGTAATTTTAGTTCATTCCTGGAGTGATGCTGTCACTGCAACTCTTTAGCTCACACAATTTCTGTCAAGCTGTCTTGTCTACCTGAATTCAATCTAGTGATTTACAACATTTTCTGCCATGACATTTGACAACCTCCAGGCAACAAGCTTCAATCTGTACTGTATTATACATGGAGGAGAGAGCCATCAGTGCTATAACACTTCTTTTTTAACTGAGAAAGGAGGAAACATGTTAAACATCTGGAAGCCTAGAGACAGCCTCAATCATAATCCTTAGAAGAAACCCAAAAAGTCACATTCTGACTTTGATCTCTTGGAGTTACAAGAGAGAAAAGAGGAAAACACACTTTGCTGCTTGTCAAGACAAAAATAGATACATAAAATACATTTAGAGACTCTCTAAAAACTCTATCCAAACAACCACAGGTACTGCTCTGTGCTAAGTGGACACAGTGGACCTTGTGGTCTGTCCATCTCTGAAGAAACAGACTGCAGGGTTTCATCTTTAGCTCACACTGCAGTGCAGATCTCCTCTGCAGCAGTAGCAGACAGATTCCCCCGGCCTCTAAACTCATGTTTAATCCTCTCAGAACTCTGTTGTTTGCTCGGCCTGTTAAAGAAGTCTGTACGGCTGGACAGGTCCATCATGAGCTCTGGATAGAAACTGTCTTACTTTTAGGTTTTGGGATGAGAACATCCAGCCTGAATAAGCCATACTGGAAAACAAAGATGACTTGCTAAAATGTGATGTACAAGCAGAACCATGGGCTTTAAAATGAATCTGTGATTTGAATCGTGGTTAGTGATGACTCATACTGAAAACTTCAAGGATTTCCTTTTAATAGTTTAAATATATATTAAATTGTCAAACTGTTTTCCAATTAAGAAAACATTTTAGAAAAATACACAGAAACTGTATACTTTCAACTTTCAATGCCCATAGGTTTCACAGTTGTCTTGGTAACACCTGTTCCCTTCTTTCTACCACATGCAATAGGTATTTTTATCTGCATTTTTAAAGCCTTACAAAAATATTTTTTAGACTATTTGGCACATGGTCCGTAGAAAAGCTTTAGGCCATAAGGTAGAAACTGTTCTACCAGATACCTGCTGGTAGCAAGGGAGTGAATTCATGACTTTGATTTGGCCATATTTTCCATCAGGACTGATATGGTGTGTTCAAGAACTACAGCACAAAGTTTAGTGATTCTGACCTATTCTTTTTCTACTACGCTTTCTTTAAGTTCTTTTTTTATATACTATCCAGTCTTTGGGAAAATGTAGATGTTGATTAAAGTTGTCCATCACATGAATAATTTTAGGATATATATTATACACATCATCATGCACTCAATAGCAACAACAGAATTATCCATAAACAAAGAGATACACAAAAACTTCGTAAAAAGAAACCCTGCACATTATGACGACATAAAGATAGCAGAGCATCATAGAGTGGGGCTGTGCATTGTGGCCTCACCTGACATCTTTATAGAGTCGTGTTTCTCACTCTCATCAAAATTGGAAGAGGAGCGGTCTTCGTCTGAACACGAACGATTTGCATCTCCCTGTAATTAAAAAAACAAAAGCACAGAGCAGGATGAGGACAAAGATGACTGTGATGTGTTTTCAGATTAGTTCATACTTTTAGTCTCTGGGGTGACATCAATCAGAGAGTGCACCCACGTTTCAAACACAGTCGATGTCATCAGAGTGCCTCAGATGTGTGTCCTGTCCACAGATTACATCAGTTAAACCTTCAAACTACTGACACTACTCCACAAACCCTCACAGGCCTGCTTTAAACCTATGTGACTTTCCTGACCGTCTTCACTATATGGGAGTAAATTGGCTCAATAATCCCCGGTGTGTAGTAGACAGAGAGAGGGATGAACGGTGGAAGGTGAGAGAGCCAGAGGGGGGAAACACTGACAGAGAGGGAGAATGAAAGGCAGGGAGACAGATTGAAAGACTGATGGCTGTGTTTTGTTTTGGCATTTCACAATGATCAATCAAATGATCTCTGATTTGTGTCAACATTTCTCCCCCAATTCATACATCAGAAGCTACATGCCATGAATATGGTAATGTATGATCTGTGTGTGTGAATCAAACTGGTTTACTCAACCGCTATACAATTTCCCAGTGACACAATCTGTGAGTTTGACAGCTGATGGCAGACTGACAGCATCAATTTGCTGTGTTTTCCAGCAGAGAAGGCTTCAGAAATGACACTGTGTTCAATAAACCATTGTTATGTCTGAACCATTGCTGATTAATATCATGACTGTGACCAATTTCTACATCTTTGAATTATCAGCTGTATTGTGGAAATAAGAAGCGTCTGACACAAACACTACATGGCCAGAATGTATTATTCTACATTAGTATCACAATAAGCAGCATCACAGTAAGCAATAATATGCATTATGAAAAAG
>JAVQJX010218959.1:0-10450 GCA_036025115.1 Ambassis agassizii | reverse complement strand
CACACACACACACACACACACACACACACACACACACACACACACACACACACACACACACACACACACACACACACACACACACACACACACACACACACACACACACATACGTAGTCAGTGAGTTTTTGAACACTGCAGTCCACCGGCGAGGCGGTGATGTCATCCTGTCTGCAGCAGCAGCAGCAGAGGAGGCAAAGAAAGCAGGAGAGACAGACCTGTAAGAAGCAGAATGGAACGAAAGCAACAGGAAGGAAGAGTGAGATAATGACACGGAGAGGATTTTCTATGATGAGAGAGCAGAATAAACGTATTTGTCTTACTGCCTGCAGACAGTTGCATGCACGTTGCACGACACTTTGTGTGTTGATACTGCTAAGCGCACAGCTTGTGAGCAGGTTATTGTCTTGCTTCTTTTGCTCCAAAACAATATGATTAATGTGCCTGCTCAGCCCGGGGAGCCTAAGGCTTGTCCACTCTCTTTGGGAATAATCAGAGAGGCACTCATTCATCTAAATCATATCAGAGTCCAACAAAATGTAGCAGAGGAATTACCAGTTTTAGACTGTGTGTGTACTTGATGTATGAGCACTGTACCTGTTTATGCCTGAGTAAGGGGATGGGTGTGGTGTCCACTGCATCCTTATCTCAGCACAGCACACACACACTTCTTGACGCAAAGCAGATAATCACAGAAGCACGCGAGCGAACACACACAGATATGGAAACTCAGGAGGAAAGCCTCATGATGCAGAGACAGAAGATTTGCAGCTAAATTTTGTTTTCTTTTTAGTTTGAGCATTTGGATGTAAACTTTAGCTCAGATGGGATGAATGACTGTAGAGAGGCCTCAGCAGAAGTCTCCATGGTGTTACCATGCTACCGTTTACTGTTGTGTGTCTGTGCATCAGCTGTATTTGCTTCTCCTCAGATGAAAGGATTTTTCCTGTGTCACTATGGCACAAGTCTACAAACCTCTGCTACCCATTAAAACTGTAACATAATCAATCAATAACACAGCTCAGAATGATTCATGGGATGAATCAGTGCAGTGTGAATGTGGCGTGTCCCTGTACATCTTGTGACAGGTGTGTGTTTGTTTGCACCGGGGGGTCAGTTTGTTGATCTGCAGCTGTCCATGAAGGATCTGTGTGTTAAGAGGAAGTGGATGAGAAACTCGGTAGGTTGAAGGAGAACATGGTTCAACAAGACCGCCTGGCAACTGTGAGTACTGACACTGAGGAGACTACTCGGCTCAGTTAATGTGTTTATAGCTTGTTTATGTTGTTTACTGTAATTGTATTCCTTTTGTGTGGGAAGGTCTGATGAGTGTTTCCCCTGTCAGTGTGTGTGAGTCAGAAACTTCACATGCTGACTGGTTCTGCATGAGTCCAAAGCAGGATTTATTACCTTACAAACAAAATGCTGCATAGTGTGTAAGGTTCATCTGATAAGTGGAAATTCGTATTCGTTTCATCTGCCTGATAAGAAAAATGCAGACAGTCAGATGCTGTTATGCTGCCACAGTCAGCTGGAACTTTTCCTTTTAAAGTTTGGTTTCTCTGCCATTGCTGTTCCTTTTTTTTTTTTTTTTTTTAAAGTGACCTCTCTCTTTGCACAGCGCTGTGCTGCTGGTGTCATGCTGAGGGTGTGTTGTGTCATTTGTTGCTATGCCTCTACTTCAGGCATGCGGATCCTTTCTCTGTTTTACCCACGAGGACCCAACAACCCTGCTGTCACAACAATAGTCAACACAGCTTAAAGCGTCATGTTATGAAGTGAAGAAAAGCAGCTTCTGTAGTTTGTGTGTTACAATTGGAAACAAAAAAAAACACACACAATGAAGTGTTGTTTATTTTCCTGTTGAGATGTCTGGTCAGATGGGGAGAATGTAGGGAGGGGATGGGCTTTGCGAGAGGGGAGATTATGTAAATGAAATGAAAAAGGTGCAGGGTTTGCCGCAGTCGAGTTTCTCCCCGTGGTTCTCCCCTCTGTCGCTCTCGCTCCTGTTTCTCCTCTCCTCTCCCTCGCACTCCCCCTGTGCCGCATGAGTGATCCTGTTTCAGCAGCACCCCTGCCTGCCTGGGAGAGGCACGAAGCCCTCAGACACAAACAAAACACAGACAAAAACACTGGACGTGCCATGTGGCGGCTCGTGAGCCAGGACTCCCTCAGAGCCTCTCTCTGTCTCTGCTTCCTCTTTTTACCTTCAGCTCTCTCTCTCTCTCTCGCTCGCTCTCTTTCATTCACACACACAAAATTCTTGCTCGATTATCAAACTTGCCGTAACCAGTGAGTTGCAGATTCCACTTATGCAACTGCCACACCCTCCATCACCTAAAATCTGAATGTGCAGAAGCAGACTTTCTAACTGCATTCTCCAACAACTACTAAGGGAGGAAATGAGAGGAAAACTGATGGACACACTAACATCTTTCAACCGTTTTCTGTCTTTAAAATGCCTTTTTTTTAACCAAACTTATATCTCCTTCTCCATTTTCCCTCTCTATTCCTCCACTTTATGTGTCTCTCACTTTCTTCTTATACCCCTTACCCCTCCTTCTCTTTTCCCATCCTCTCTGTTCCACTTGCAGGCGGATGCTGGCAACAGTTTTCTCCGAGCTGCCCGTTCTGGAAACCTGGACAAGGCTTTGGAACATATCAAAAATGGCATTGACATAAATACAGCCAATCAGGTGAGAGAGCACATCCACAAGCTTGTATCAGGCGAGGTGGTTGTTATTTATTCTCTATGCTTTATCCTTAGCTTTCTCTTCATGTTATGTAATTTTGCTTAACTGCAAAACCTATTTTATAAATGCAGTGTGCACAGCAGGAATACAAACTGAAGTATTGTAGTATTTATGAGTGTTCATGAGCCCAGTTGAATCCTGCCAGGATTTTAGCATTGTGCCACCCTCCCTGCTTTCTAACGGATTAAATTTCAGATAGTGGGTGGACCGCTCACTTCTCATTCAAAAAAAAATAACAGCACTATGTGAATGAAAAAGTCAGGATGATTTAGCTAAACTCATTTATCAGCAGTGATAGGCTTTGATCAGATGTGACCTGCAGAACTGGCACAGTACAGCTACATCACCAGTAGAAGGTTTATTATGATGATGGTGTTCTGTATATTCTGCTTCAGTTTGCATGATATCTGAGTTGACCACCATGCTGTTATGAGCCTGTTTGTCTGCTGATGCACTGTACTGTATGTGCATGCTCTGTTAAACTGTTAATCAATGGCTGAAGGTGACAGGTAGACATTACAGTGTCTCCAGAGAAGCTGATAAATGAGTCCAGTGCTTTCTTTCACCCCATCTCTTCCATCCTGCCTCCTTTTCTCTGGCAGTCGTTCCTACTTTGTCCTGGATGAGGCAGCGTTAGTGGGCTAGGATTGCTGCCCTCAGGCTACTGAAACTTGGCCAAAAACCTGTATGTGTGCGCAAGAGATTCCTCTGGCTCATTAATCTAACTTAGTCATGGTTTGCCTTCCTTTCACGTATGCTGTCCTCAACATTTTGTAATTATTGCTGGTAATGCTTCTGTTAAGCTTTCTATGAGGCCTTTTCACAAGATAACATAAGAGACCCCACACAATGACAGATTTATTTGTGAGTTAAACTGTAAAGAGGCCATTACTGGCAAACTCCTTCACAATAATGAAGGGAGACACCCCATGGGTGAGACATATAATTACATGCAGACAAACAGTCTGACATTGGAAAGTTGGAGGACGCAGTGCACTTTCATTCCATTGTGTTGATGGTTTTCATCATACAGTTGTGTTGTTTTTGGTGCATACAAGGTAAGGTGATAATCTACAACTTAAATAGACCATATGACTTTGGCTTTAATGGAGTCTTAGCTGATTGGACTTTTTTTTTTGTCAAAGTTAAGAATTCAGTTCTACACACTTGACTCACAGTGTGCTGCCAAAGTTGTAGATTGTCACTTGCTGTTCAGACTACTGTCCGTTTGTTGTGAGTTTAGCCCGGTGGAGTCTGACTGTGGCAGCTGTGTTTCTGTTTCCCTGTCTGAGTGGATACCTCTGCCATGGCTCGCTCACCAACACGCTGCCTCACTCCTGCCCTCCTTTACTGTATTGTCTCTACTCTTCTTTCTCTCTCAGTCTAACAGCTGCCCTCTCCCTCACTCTTCCTGTTTGTTTACAGTTTTCTAACTTTTTTTTCCCCTCACTTTTTCCTCCTCCATCGCCTCCTCCTCTCCTTTCTCCCTCTCTCCTGTGTCCACAGTAGAGTGATGGTGTGCTGTGGTCTCTCCACTCAGAGGAATAATATCAGTGGTGTGGGAAAGGTCCAACCTCACATGTCCTGTGCGGCTGAAGGAAGGCTGTGTGAGGTCAGACCTATCCCACACGGCTTGTATTCTTCCCAACCACGAGACCCGCGGCCTGCCATCTCCCTCCCGTTCTCCTCCTCCTCCTCCTCCTCCTCCTTTCATCATCATTAATTGAATGACAAATTTCATCCCTGTAGATGTTGTTTTTGCTAATGGCCACTCTGATTCTGAGCATGCATGGTGTCCAATGTAAGTATTTTTGCCTGCCGTGGTTTGTGGGTGCTTCTCTCACTGTGATAACAAACCAGTTGTATCAGTTGGCATGACCTTCACATGTTTGTGTGTAAAATATAATTCATGTGTGGTTATATAATTGAAATGAGAGGAATACTGTTGGTAGTGTGTGTAGGACCCCTCAGTATGAGGTCTACTCTTTGTCTCACTCAGAATGGGCTCAACGGGCTGCATCTGGCCTCGAAAGAAGGCCACGTTAAAATGGTGCTGGAGCTACTCCACAATGGAATTGTACTGGAGACCACTACAAAGGTAAAGCCTGCAGTAGATGTGTGCTTTGTTGCTGAAATGCTACACCCAGCCCTGGCTTTTACATATTACAAATGTCACAATTTTAATATGCATTGTTAGGTTTCATCTACATAACCAGTGTTCATTATCCTTGTGTGCTCTTGTTCTCGTGTATCTGTGTTTAAACAGAAAGGGAACACAGCCCTGCACATTGCAGCCCTGGCAGGGCAGGAGCAGGTGGTCACAGAGCTGGTTAACTATGGGGCCAATGTCAACGCTCAGTCCCAGGTGAGACTCAGGAGAGCTGCTCTCACTGCTGTGATCACAGGACACTTCAGTGCTTACTATGTGAAACCACTGTATGAATTATTGCAAATCCATCAGTTAACATGTGTCTTTGTTCCAATATTTCTGTGTGTTGGTGTTTCTTCTCTCTGTACATCCTTGTGTGTGCATCTGTGACTGTCTTCTTGTTCCTGTGTCTGCTTTGTGTGTGTGTGTGCGCGTGCTCGTCTGTTGTGTGTCTTTCTGAGACAGAAGGGTTTCACTCCACTCTACATGGCTGCACAAGAAAACCATCTAGAGGTTGTGAAGTTTCTTCTGGAGAACGGAGCCAATCAGAGCATTCCAACTGAGGTACCAAAGAAATGAGAGAAGTTTTTTGAAGAGTAATCTCCCAGACTCCTAAATCCCATCCCTGCTGATCCACTCACTGTGTTTCCATTCTGTTTTGTTCCCATAAGCCCTCTCTCCTTATATCGCTCTCCCTATGTGAGTCAGCCCTCTCCCCCCTAACTCTCTCTCTCTCTCTCTGATGTGCTGCAGGATGGATTCACTCCACTCGCCGTGGCTCTTCAGCAGGGCCATGAAAATGTCGTAGCCCTGCTTATCAACTATGGCACCAAAGGAAAGGTCCGCCTCCCCGCGCTCCACATCGCAGCGCGCAACGATGATACACGCACAGCCGCGGTGCTTTTGCAGAACGACCCCAACCCTGATGTTCTCAGCAAGGTGTGTTTGTGTGTGTGATGAAGGAGCTGACATCTGTTGGAAGGGTACTAACACTTGTGTGTCCCTACAGACTGGATTCACACCCCTCCACATTGCTGCACACTATGAAAACTTGAATGTAGCTCAGCTGCTACTTAACAGAGGAGCCAATGTCAACTTCACCCCAAAGGTAGAGAACTAGTGATAATACACAGTCAGTCACTTCTCCTTGTTTTCTGTCCTCTTTGTGTGTGTCTAAGCTTGTGTGTGTGTGTGTGTTTCTGCAGAACGGCATCACTCCACTGCACATTGCATCCAGACGGGGGAATGTGATCATGGTCCGACTCCTGCTGGACAGAGGGGCTCAGATCGATGCCAAAACCAAGGTGCAGATAAGCATCCAAAACTCTTTCATTCACTGACTGTCTTTGTTTCTAATTTAATGAATCATTACGTCACTAACAAATGGTCTCCCTTCAGGATGAGTTGACTCCTCTGCACTGCGCAGCCAGAAATGGTCATGTTAGGATTATAGAGATCCTGCTAGACCATGGCGCCCCCATCCAGGCAAAGACCAAGGTAAAGATAATTCTTATTTAAAATAAGCTGATTTAGTTGAAGTTTAAATGGAAGTGATCCATCACACATATCCAGTGATTTTCATCTGGCTGCTGCCAAAGTTTGCTTCCTGTTTTTTTTAAAGAATGAGAGAGTCAGCACATTATTTTCTGTGCAGAATGGCCTGTCTCCAATCCACATGGCAGCACAGGGGGACCACATGGACTGTGTCAAGCAACTTCTGCAGTACAATGCAGAGATTGACGACATCACACTGGACCACCTCACCCCTCTGCATGTGGCGGCACATTGTGGCCACCATCGCATGGCCAAAGCTCTGTTAGACAAAGGGGCCAAACCCAACTCTCGGGCTCTGGTTAGTGATAAACTGAACAGATACAGTCAGTTCAGTTACTTACATTTTGTTTACTGTTGTAACTGTTGTTTTCTTCCTTGTTGTTTTCTACAGAATGGCTTCACTCCACTGCATATTGCTTGTAAAAAGAACCACATGCGTGTGATGGATCTCCTGCTCAAACACTCAGCATCATTAGAGGCTGTGACTGAGGTAATCACTCGTTTAAAAATAGTTTGAAAAGCAATCAGTGAATGTAAAAAGTTCATTTTTAATTGTTCCCATTCTGCACCTGTTTTGAACAGTCGGGCCTGACCCCCTTGCACGTGGCATCATTTATGGGTCATCTTAACATTGTGAAGATTTTGCTGCAAAAAGGAGCATCTCCGAGCGCCTCCAATGTGGTGAGTATTCAACTGAAAAACAAAGAAATCAGAACCTTATATATCCTTTAACATTGTTGTTCTGTCTGATTCCGTGTCAACAGAAAGTGGAGACTCCTCTCCATATGGCATCTCGGGCAGGGCACCATGAGGTGGCAGAGTTTTTACTGGAGAATGCAGCACCGGTGGACGCCAAGGCAAAGGTGACAAAAGGTTCCATATAGACATGCATTAAACATACTGAAAGATTTAAGAAGCCTCTCTATGAACTGGTTCCTGACTGAAGAAGACACAGCTAGTATCCACATATTTATCTTAACATGTCTTTCCCATCCAGGATGACCAAACACCCCTGCATTGTGCTGCTCGGATGGGCCACAAAGAGCTTGTGAAGCTTCTGCTGGAGCACAAAGCCAACCCAAACTCCACCACCACAGCAGGACACACGCCTCTGCACATCGCTGCCAGAGAGGGTCATGTACAAACCGTACGCATCCTCCTGGACATGGAGGCTCAGCAGACCAAGATGACCAAGGTAAAACCTGCCTGCTAATATTTCCACTGTGAGCGTTTGGCTGGTAGCTGCAGACTAATACTGTGTCCACTGTATCCCTCTGCAGAAAGGCTTCACTGCACTGCATGTGGCCTCCAAGTATGGAAAGGTGGATGTAGCCGAGCTGCTGTTAGAGAGAGGGGCCAATCCAAACGCTGCTGGGAAGGTAAGAGGAAAAACAACTGTCTGACAGTGTATTTTGTTTGATCGACTACAGTCTGATGGCCTTTTGTTCCTGTTGTTACAGAATGGTCTGACTCCGCTGCATGTTGCTGTGCATCACAACAACCTGGATGTAGTTAACCTACTTGTCAGCAAAGGAGGGTCACCACACAGCGCAGCCAGGGTAAATAAAAACAAAAGTCATTCGAACTGAAAATCCATGTGTCACGGACTACACATTTTTCTTTTTGCGTTTGCTCTGTAGAACGGCTACACCGCCCTCCACATAGCATCTAAACAGAACCAGGTGGAGGTGGCCAATAGCCTGCTGCAGTATGGAGCTTCAGCTAATGCTGAGTCACTGCAGGGAGTCACACCTCTCCACCTGGCCTCGCAGGAGGGGAGACCCGACATGGTGTCCCTGCTCATCTCCAAACAGGCCAATGTCAATCTCGGCAACAAGGCAAGAAGAGATGATTGGTTTCAAATACAGTTTAATGGACTTTTGACTTTTGACTGGAATATTGTTTTGTGTTTACTGTTTTGATTTTTGCATCCAGAGTGGATTGACTCCGCTCCACCTGGTGGCGCAGGAAGGACATGTTGGCATTGCTGATATCTTGGTGAAGCAAGGGGCTTCAGTCTATGCTGCCACACGGGTAAGTCCTACATTCAGGAAGAGAGAGAGAGTGTCACCTTAAACTGTCAGGGTTATCAAAGCATTATCAGTTTATTTTGAAGTGTAGCAGATAGTGTCCAAGTGCTGCAGCATAAATAGCCTGATGAGCTCACTTACCAGCAACACAGGGCCGACTCTGGAAGCTTTCCCATCCCCTCATGTGTATGGGGAAATTTTTTTTTTCCATCCTCTTTCTGTTAATTCCTAAAACTGTGCTTGAATATCAATTTAACCTTGTGTGATTTTGACACTGAGCCTCATATACATAAGATCAAATCTACATAATGTCTTCAAATTCCAATAGAAAGCCATTAAAACCCTGAACTTGTCTGACAGCGTTTAAAAAGTTTGCCCTTTATTTCAGATGGGTTACACACCTCTTCATGTGGCGTGTCACTATGGCAACATCAAGATGGTGAAGTTCCTCCTGCAACAACAGGCCAATGTCAACAGCAAAACAAGGGTGAGCGCCTCCCCTTGGTTTAGGATAAAAATACAATAAGAGTCAGTCAGAGAGTTTTAATGTCAGTAAAAGCCTTTTTTTTTTTTTTACTTATTATGTTTAAAAACTGTAACGTCTTGTCTCTGTTGCAGCTCGGTTACACTCCTCTGCACCAGGCAGCCCAGCAGGGACACACAGACATTGTGACACTGCTGCTGAAGCATGGCGCTCAGCCCAATGAGACCACCACAGTGAGTGTCAGCATGCCTTCTCTTCCTCATACTCATTTTTAAAGTTTGTTTTTTAGGAGCTCTGATATATCTCTCCTTCTCTCAGCATGGTACCTCAGCCCTGTCCATTGCTAAGAGGCTGGGCTACATATCTGTGATTGATGTCCTGAAGCTCGTCACTGAGGAGACAGTTTCCATGGTGAGAAGTTCAAATGGAAATACTGCTGGAGAAGTTAAAGACCTTCTTTGTTCCTGTCATGTTTGTAACTGGTTCTCTTGTTTCCTTCTGTGCCCTGCAGACGACCACAGAGAAACATCGCATGAGTTTCCCTGAAACTGTGGATGAGATACTGGATGTGTCTGAGGACGAAGGTACAGACTTTTGCTAATGACATTAAAAATATGCAGGAACTGGTATTCGGATTGCCCGTATAAATATTCATTTTTCATTTTGCCTTTTTTTAGGAATTGCACAGCTAACATTAGGTATGAATGTCTCTTTCTTTCTTTGTGCGGCATTCATATAGGTTGTTGTAAAACAGTGTGTGGCTCCATTTCAAGCTCACCCCATCTTTGTCTCCCTGCCTCCGTGTCTCTCACCCCTCTCTGTAGTGATGTTCACTGTGATGGAAGCTTTGGTTTCTCATTGGCATGCACCCATCACACCCATGTCTGTAACCTCTATATGTATCTTCAGCAACACCCGTGTCTAACTCTGCAGGTGTCAATAAGTCTGTGAAAATGTAGCAGATCTTTGGTTAAAACCCCTCCGTGAGGTTTTACAGTTCATTGTGGAGTGACGTCTATTTGAACGAACAGCTTTGTGTGTTGTGTCTGCATTTAAATCTGCCTCCATTGTGGTGTCTATGTAGCACAGTATTTTTAACTTGTCTTGTGTTTGTGTCGTACAAATTTTGTTATTAGTTAGTTAGCTGTAGTTATAGTTAATTAATAAGGCCGCTATTGTTGGTGACAAATATCATTTTGCATTTAAAGAGACAGATGTTTCCCTCAAGATTTATAGGAACACCAAATAATGGCTTTGGTCCCTTGTTATCTCTGTGCAAATGAATAAGCAGGTTTTCCACTTCCAACTAGCATGCTGGATCAGCTATGAAGTGTCGATTATGATGGTCTCACTCACATGACTTTTGGATGTGTAGCCCTTCAGTTATGTGTTAAGTTGAAAAATGACGCCATTATCTTTTTTCTTTCATACACACACCATTAAATGTGCCAGAGGCAAGGCAAGGCAAGGCAAATTTATT
>JAVQJX010218952.1:0-12049 GCA_036025115.1 Ambassis agassizii | reverse complement strand
CACACACACACACACACACACACACACACACACACACACACACACACACACACACACACACACACACACACACACACACACACACACACACACACACACACACACACACACACAGTCTTCCCTTTTCCACTCTCTCATTTTACAACCTGTCCAGTTTGTGATGAATGGCTCTGTATTTTCTATGGAGCTCTTTTAGTGTTTGTGGATTGAGAGAGGAGCTTGTGGCGAGAATCTTACCCGGTAGGGAATGATCTCATTCCTGTAGGATTCTCTCAGACTGACGAGGTACACCTGATCTCTGTGGACAGACAAATACAAAACATGCAGCTCACTGATGTAACAAAGCCAATGGTGATTGAGCTAGTTTATGTTCATAGAGGAACTGTGGTTCATAATCAGCAGCTTGTTTGTACTGTTTCTTCCTGGCTTTGATTATATGTCATAGTGAAGAACATTTTGCTTTCAATAAAAACACACAAATACCCCAAAGTGCCAAAAGCAGGAAGCACCTGACAAAAGATACATGCAGCACAGCAGAGGTGGGAGTTTTATACTGTAGATGTCCAAGTGATTTCCTGCTACAATATTAGTGCTAGCGGTCAGTTTAATCCCAATGCCCATAAATACCAAAAAAGACATGTAAAGATGCCAAGAAATCCCTGACGGCACGTCAAGCCCGGGATGATAGACGCCCTTAGTGGATCAATACAACCCATATACATCAGATGCAGGCCTAGATGCCGCAGATTCAATAACACTAAGAGGTTTTCCCCCCCCTTATGCTGCTGTTTACCTGCCAAGGAGTGACTGAGTATATTGGTGTGGGGGATGTGTGAAAGAGAAAGAGAGAGAAGTGTGTGTGTGTTGGATTTACCTGCCAGCGATGAACAGAGTGTCCTGTATCTTGGTCATCAGCTGAAAGTCAAGGCGATGCTGTGACTCATTTCCAGAGGGCCTGCCTCTGAACACAGGGTACCTCCGCGCAACTGCAAACACACACACACACACATATATATAGTACTGTTAATGGAAAAAATAATAGCAGGAGCAGATGAAAGGATAAACTGCATTAACTCCACTGTGCTTTAATGTTGATATGCTGTGCAATTAAGGTAATGTTGTAGTATAAATGATTAAAATAATTGATGTATAACTTTTCAGTAAGACCTGTGTCATTGTGTTTGTGCATCTGCTTATGTCAGCATATTTTTCTGAAGCTGCAGTGCATCACATGGATGAAAATGAAATCCATTTAATGCTAGCTGCAACTGACCACACAGCAGATTGATTTTATTACTATGGATATTGCATGCTACTGACTAAACTGCTGACACGGTGAAGGAACTGCTGCTCCTCGTCTTAACACCATGTGTATCAAAAGTGTTTATTACTGATTTGCTGCTGTTTTTTTATGATGCAATAATTGTAGTATAAACCCCTGTCTCTGCTGAGATCGTTTGTGTGTGCGCTCACATTGTGCGTCAACGACATCGAGGGGTACGGTGTCCTCTGGGAAGCTGACTGCGAGGAGAGTGCGCGAGGCTGTCAGCAACAGCAGCAGCAGCAGCAGCTCACTGAGCAGAAGCGCAGCTCTCTGGCCCATGGCTGCTCACAGACGACACTTCCTGTTTCACACTGGTGGAGATGTTACCTGGAAACACACACAGGAATACATGCATGCGTTTGTTGTCACTAATTGCCAAAAAACATATTCAATCCATAATATCCTCTGTGATTTATTGATGACTGAGCACTCAGTGGTGGTACTTGGCTTTTCCCCTCTACCTTTCCCTGCATCTGCTGTCTAAGGGAAGGTCAGCCAACTGACCGGTGGGGTGTCTCTGTGTGTGTTGGATGCAGCGGAAGTCCGCTCTGTTAGGAGCGTGGCAGGCCTGCTGTCTCAGTACATCTGTGCCCTGATTGGTTTGTTCTGGGCCAGACTCAACACTAATCAGCACATTGCAACTTCATCAACGTCACTAGTGCAGCCTCTGCTCTGACCTTAGCAGACTTCTATCAGCACTCTGCTGGCTGTTATTGCTCCAATTTTTCCTCTGGGTTGCTGTGCTTTATTGCAGCTGCAGTGATTCGCTTGGTATTGTGAGTTTCATCTTGTGTACAGTTGTTTTGACATTGTACTAATTTTTTGTGGAGAATAGTTTGTATAGCATCTGATTGTAGACATGATACAGCAACAGTTACCTTGGTAATAATTCATTGTGGGAGTGGCATGGTTTAGTGTGTATGTTAGTGTGTGGATCGGTACTTTAGAGACAGACTGTGTCTGTGCATATTAATGATTGGTGTACATTCAAATATTTATAAGGCAAACAAATTATTCATGCAGGCAAAGCCTGAACGGATATAAACAATTTACTGGGAGTCACACAGGCAGAGGGATGGATTAGCTTGGAGCACAGTGGGACGCACACACACATACACATACACACAGCCGCACATACATAATCTCTCTTTCAAATAGTGTAATGCAAAGACTGATGCTTGTGTGAGCACATGAACCCGCATGCACACACACACTGTATTGACTCATTTTTCAATTAGCCCCAAAGCACACCTGCTCCAGTGCTGTCTGTGTGCCCTGCCTGCCAGGCCATTAGTGCTTTGATTGATCCACACAGGAAACATGGCAGATCCACAGCCAGAGGGGCCATCTATGGACCATCTCACTGTAGCCATGTGAGTGCTGTGTTATTCTAAAACTGGTCACTTTTGTCTTTGAAAATCCTTATGAGTACTACAAAGTTTAAAACATTAAATAAGACAGATATGCTTGTCAAGGGAATTAACTGGAAAAACCTATGGTTGTCAGGTGTAAAGTGAGAGGTGTTTACCTGACAGCAACAACATCAGCATTTTATGGATTATAAGACCTGACTGCATGCCCTTCCATATGTTTTTAAGTATTAACTAAACAGTTACTGTAAAAATGATGTGTCACAGAGAAGAATGGCATCAGTGGTGAGATGGAATTAGAGTATAGCCAACATGTTTTAGTCATCAACAGTGTGTAATCATGGCTATTCAGCACGCTGTGGGATACTGAGGCCTTTGAAAATTAGCAGTGTCATTATCAATGAGTAATGCAAGTCCTGAATGAGACGACGCTTTGACTCAATCAGTCCACTTAACAGCTAAATTACAGGTTTGATGTTTTTGCAAAATAGACGGATATTAAGGAGGCAAAGGGGTTGTTTTCTCTTCCTATAACCACAAACATCAATGATGCGAGTGCAATTACTAATTCTAATCCAGATACAAATCTCTAGACAAAAACGATCCAGCTCTGTGGATCTATACTGAAGAATAACTGTCAGGAGCTTAATCTAAAAGAGAAATGATGACACTGCTCTGTGGTGTTCCTTAAAAGCATCGCAGCTATTTTAAAACCTGAGTAATAAATTGCTGAGTTTCCAGGAGAAGCCTGCGAGAGGAATGGATACCAAATGTTCAACAATGGGGGGGGAAAGAGACAGCAACGATGAGAGGTAAACCAAACTCAACGTTTCACTTCTACAATGCTATCACACAGGCTGCAGGCAGGCTGTACTTATTGCCTGTACTTTGCTGGCTGTATTTGCAGGTAAATCATTTCCTCACTTGTCAGAATTTACAGTCCTGCTCTGTATCGCCTCTTCAAAAGCACTCACATTCACACCACTTTTTTCCCCTGCCATTCTCCCACACTAAACAATTCAGGAGAAAAAAAAACACTCCAAGCAGAGGCAGAAGCTTAGCACTGATCTCCCATGATTCCTTGCATGGTAATAGCCACACTGCTGCAGCAAAGGCTTTCCTCAGAAAGTTTAATGTAAAACAGAAACAGAAGACATCCAGAGGTCAGTGATCTAAAATTACTTCTCAATCTCTGGTGAGCCCTGTGTGTTTTCTATTGACTATTCCTTTGCACTCTCTGGTTCCTGCCCTCCAGTATATATGTGTGTGTGTGCGCACGTTCATGCACATATAGGCCTCGACAAGCCTAGAGACGCTGGGCTTGTCACGCAACTCAGTGCCATTCAGTCTTGCCTCACTCTACCTCTGTTATTACAGGCTTTTCAATGTCCTACAACCACGCACTTTCCCTGCTGATGTAGTTGGCTCCGACCCATGGTGTTAAACATGGGGAGGGGAGGGGTCTGCTGGATTGCTATTTCTGCTGGTGGTGGGTGTAAAGGGTCTCTAGCCCAATTCTGGTAGTTACAGCTGAAGCTTTAGTGTTACACGCTTTTTAAATGACAGATTAACACATATTCTCCTCTTAGCTGTGCTTTCATTGGCACATGAAAGCCATAACCTCTCCCCCCCTTTTTTTTGCAGTGCTGGATGTTTTTTGTCTACAAGGGGAGGAGGAATTGAGGATAATCAAAGGATGACAAACAACAGTGGTGCGTGAGGCTTCATAAATTGTGTGCGAGTGTGATGGGTGGATGTAATCCCAACAGAACAATGGGTGCTGCTGCTTGAGGCTGAGACTTGTCATCATGCACCATACTGAGCTGTATACCTAACGGCACAGGAAATCAGATAACCCTGGAGTTCAATTTCAGGCACTTCACTCCTCACGCTTGTCTAAATGCGTATCTGCCTGTCCAAAACTGGAGTTTCACATTCTATAAAATGGTTGTCACAACTCTCTAAGATTCTAATGAAGATGCAGCCACACCAGGGTGTGAGTGAGCCAGCCGCATGATCATAGCGGCTACCACAGAGGCTCAGAAATGTATTATGACTCCTCTTCCCACTTCAGCAATAACCCGCACCCCTAATCGCATACTATTTACCTAAGGATCACTTCTGAGGGGGCTTGGTTGGACTTGTTGCTTCAGAGATTTTGGCAGAAAGAGAAGGCTGTGCCACCCTAAACCGTGCCTCCCTTTCTTCTCTACCTTAGCGAGAGGCGGAGTGAAACAGGAGAAAGGCTGTTCTCAGCAGTGGTTCTGCTATAGTGGAACACAAAGGGACTGAGCTGCAGGTGTGACCAAGAAACAAAAGGGGCTTTGGGCAACTCCACACAATAGAGCCCCACCCCCGGTCAGTGGACCTACATTCACTAGAGCTGTTTTGGAGCTCCTAAAAGGGACTTCTGAAGCAACAAAACAAACTGTAAACATGCTGACTCCAACATGCTGCACGCAGGGTCAAACTTCTATCACTCAACTAATTACGTACTGATCTATCTGATTTTGTGATCAGCAGTTATGGGAAGCCACACAGCTGTAAAGAGTTAGCATTCATCACTGTATGGTTTAATGGTGGTTGTTCCGGGGTTACAGCCGGCTGTAGTGGAGGTTAACAGTGGTCGTTCTGGTCACTGAGCTCTGACCCTATGGCCAGTGAGGCGACGTGAGACACACCAACCAGCTGTTCTGTCAACAAACCCAGACCTGGTTCTGATATCTGACCTGGCCTTAGGTGTGGTGCTCATGCTCAGTTTGTAATATCAGTAGCTGGGCTGAGTTTTCTGATCGGACAGAGTTCAGAGAGATTTTCAAGGAAACAGACACATCTTCCTTCCTCTTTCTGGAAAGGAAATGGTGTGAGAACAGAGCACCAACGCGTTGACTTCAGACAATCAGCCAAGCCTGACATAAAATAACAGTGACAACTTTTTTAATTGTTTTGTTGTTTACTCTATTTGGCCACATTTTCTCCTTCCTACCTCCACGCCTTCATGTCAAGCAAATGAACCATTATGATCCTTATTTTTCTCGATTTCTATTTCTTCATTGAGGTCTGGTCATTTTTCAAGTTGTGCGTGTGGATCTCCCGCCTCTGTTTTGCGCACACAATCCACGCAGCAGCCCGGACTCTAATGCTTGCATTGTGCGGACCGGAGGCATAAAGGCATTCAAGTTTAGTCCGTGGTAAATCTTTTTCAGAGCCCTTTAGTCCACATGTAGGACTCATACAAAAGACAACAAAGACGCGGGGGACAGCGGTGGAGTGACAACAGTGTGATGGGGCTGCGTTTAACTGCCTCCACAGCACTTAATGCATGAGCAGGGCTGGGCTCCCATGCTGCTCTGCCTCCCTCCAATAAGGTTACGAGCGCTTCTGCAATTTATTGTCCTATATAAAAATACCACAATGAAGCTTGGGATACATTAAAAATCTTAAAGGCATCATCTTTAATTTTAAACTCTCCACCCTGATCAGCTCTTATTGTTTAACAACCTCCTGCGTTTCTCCGTCCGTTCAGTCATTTACAGGTTGCCTTTTATTCTAAGTTAATCCCTGTAAGATCAAGGTGTCTGAAACACTTTATTTTTAAGGTTTTAATAATTTACCACCACTTATAACAATCCATAATATAAAAACGAGGTATTGGGGGGGGGGGGGGTAACTGTAGACACTTGACTGCACTAAAGGGTTTGATTGGCTTAATTTTACTGCCGATTGATCTGTCCTCATCATTGTCAGTATCAGACCATTTTAAAACGTGATACATTTACTTTAAATCCACAGCATTATCTTACATATATATGTGTTCACAAAGTAGCTATCCGTATAGAATAGAGGCCACTTGTATGTCTTCTATTAAATTTAAAGTCCGCCTTAATAATACAACACAGGGACACTAAAGACAGGAAAAGGCACACTTCGTCAATAATTAAAAATCACCCAGGACACCTACCTTAAGTATCCGAAATCACACATGAATGGGGCAGTCCGACTGAATGTCATATTCCCTTTGGTAATCCATTTGCGAGAAAACACCCAGCATGTAATATTCCTGTTATTTTAAGCTCCATCCGGACACCACTTTTCTCTCTTTTTTTATCCAGTTGCGCACAGATTTCAGCTCCGCTCCTCACCGCTTACGAGCATTTTGACTCTGACTCTGCCTCCGTCCCCGGGCCCCTTGCGCTCTGATGAGTGATCTTCAAAGCTCTGCCACGACCACACAGCCCCCTCCCTCATACAGAAATACACCAGCCCCCCTCCACTACGATTAACTTTGGAAACCAGAGGGAAAAGCATAAACATTAACGGTGTGCTGTCGTTACTACGCCACTCTATGACTTTATGTAGCTACAAACATTGATTTAAATGGACGAAGGGCGTGCGTAGAGGTGGATACGGCGCGTAACAACAACAACATGATTGATGATTATATTTACGCAAAACTCTCCTTTGTGCCTTGTTTGTCCAAATGATCACATAACTTTAACTTAATCGATTAGATGCGCAGTTTAATGGTATGACTGTAAAGCTTAATATACAAAATAAGTCTACGCGTAAAATCTTCCACAAATAATGATGTGCGTAAACACTTTACGTTAGGTTTATGCCATATTACACCCCTCTGTTAGCGGTGGAAAGACGCATCCGAGCTGCTGGACAGATTGGTTTTGTCAGCCCTATGAGGAATGAATGAATAGTATGCTTGAAGCATAAGTAAAAATAGTCCGAACCTGAACTATTTCTGTCCTGCAAGCATCAGTTTTGCAGAACAGCATAGCGACGTGGTCAGAAGAAATATTTTGTTTCCCAGTAAAGACTTCTCCTCTCTAGTTTTCCACCTCGACTTTCACTGCACAATGCGGGCGCAACAAAGTATATCCACGTAGCAGCAAGGAACTCACCTCATCTGAATGGATTATTTTGTATCCTTTTGCGTTGCTGTAATCCCCAGGAAAAATGTGTATATTTTGCGCGTCGTAGTGAATCAACTTCTCCTGGCTGGGAGAAAAACAAACTAATGTACGGCAAATGGTGTAATTCGACCCGTGCTAAGTCAATCCATCCAGTAAGAGAACCACAGCCTACCAATAAGCAGCGCTCTTGCTCCAGTCCCTCCCCCAATCGTCCGTCTTTCCTCAGTTGGTTCGGGCTTCTCTGCTTTGCTCTGGCTTCCTTCCTTTCTTTCCTAAAGCCCAGAGAGAAAGAAAAAGCGACCCCCTCCTCTCCCTCTCCTCCCCGTTCTCCTCCTGTGTGACCCCTTATTGCCCCCCTCCTTCTGTTAAAACCCCCATCCCCCAACACCAAGTCAGCAAGAGCGCCTAGTTAAAATCATTTCAGCTGAGTTGTGGCAAGTTGCCTGCTTAGTAAAACAGCTTTAGACATCTTTAAGAAAGAGATTTAGTACAGAGCTTCCACTTCAGTGCACCAGCATACATCAGGCTTTCATTTTAAAAATTAGAGTGTTTGTACAGCGTGAATTCATGCACTTTGCACAAAGTCAAACAGTTTTACAGGTATGTTATTTACAGAAAAAATACATGACATTTTGATGTTATAGTAGTATGTAGTATAAACACACTCAGGAATGTAAAATAACCTGGTTTTATATGCAGGCATTAGGAATTCTGCATGTTAATGCCAACACAAGTGTGAGCATCCTCTCGTATGCATGTGAAGCTCAAGTCGTTCTTGGATGTGTGACTGGCCATTCCGGCCAGGTCTGCAAAGCCTGGACAAAAGAGCCCATTTGCACCCCATTAGTGAAGCAGGTTAGCAGATGTGTGAGAATCTCTCCTGCATGAACATCCTCACCCACCAACACACACACACACACACACACTTCTGACAGCCCCTATTATGAGCTGCGAAAGTAGGATCTGCATCTCAATGCTTGTAGGAAACACTGGTTTGCACTGCTGATCTGCCTGATTCTGCTTTGGCATATCGTGCATGTCTTTGTCCATGCATGTGTCACCCTCTTCCTCTTGTCTCTTCAATTGATAGAACCTTTCTTTTCCCTTATAGTCCTCAATCTTTGTCCAATCTCTCCCGGTGCTATCTCAACCGATAGACCTCAGTTCATGTGACTTTCGCTCCCCTTGCTTTTTGCACACTTCAATGTTACCGCTCAATGTTTCTGTCAGACCTGTGTGTGTCCCTGCATCCCGCGGGGGACTGAATCAGCATAAGATTCTACGTGGGAGAGGACAGATCAGATGGAAAGATCAATCTCTGTGAGGTTTGGCAGATGCAGGTCTTGAGTGTCAGGGTGGATGAATAGATGTATGGATCTGTGGCAGTCCGGTGATTGGTGGGTCTATTGATTGGTCTTTATTTCAGTGAATTGACATCTTATTGGTAGTGCAATGACAAAGTGACACCATTTCAGTGAGTTCTGATAGCTTTTGAAGCATGACCGTTGGCTTCAACAGTCTGAATGTCTCATTCAAATCCAGTCTGATGAAGCAATTGTTGGCACACATTGATTTTTTTTTGTTTTTTCTGCACTCATGACGACCAGAAGTCCATCAATATTTTTAGTCTTCAAACTACATTTAGATGATTAAATGGAGACACATAGTATGAATAAAAGTGAAGCAGATGGATGGATGACAAAGGTCTTGACGTGTGAGAGTATGTCTGGATTGATAGTGGGAATGGACAGATGAATGTATTGATGTTGAGAGATGGAGAGATGGATGCTGGGAGAGTGGAGTGTTATTCATGGAGTGTGTGTGGGGGTTTAGACAGAAGGCAGAAGGCCTGTGCTACTCCTAAAGTCTGATATGCTCCCTTGGGGACTTTGCAGTGTGTAGGTCAACCCCAGGGGGTGTGTGCGGGTGGGCTCTGGGGTGCAGAGGAGAATGTGTGGGCTTGGCTTTAGGTTGGGCCTTACAAGAGAGGTGCAGTACCCTCCACTCCCTTATTTACTGCCTGAAATGCTGGTACAGATGGCCGTGTCAGAGTTGGGGGGCTGCAGGTTTAAGGTTGGGGTTGAGGCCAGAAAGAGAGTTGTTGTTTTAACAACAGCATAAACATCAGCTAATCAGGCAAAATAAAAGGACATCGGTAAATTCAAACAGATTTAAGACCACAGAGTTGGGATACTGTCTTACTAAACAACGTAAAAATCTCTGCTCCAGTTTTCAGAGTAGTGTCTAGGAGAAATGGCTGTGTGCTTCTTGGCTTGGCATTAAGTGTTCTATCAGATGGCTGCCTCTCAGGGTGGAGGCAGTCTGGACTGCGCCTAAGTGGTGACCTCTGATTGATTAAGAGGCCATTTCTGGCACTCGGCTGGCCTGGGGCACCATTTGTCACCTGACTGTGCAGTCCTGTTGAGAAGCTTCTTGTCCTCCAATCTACATGCAGACCTTTTCTCTAAATCCCCAACTCAGCCGGATCCTCCAGGGCCACCCATGTCAAAAATCTGTTCACTCACTCTGGTGTTCAGCCTTTTGGATTAGAGTAAACACCAAATGGAACATTTAAAACATTATCTTCAAACAAAAAAGTAACCTCCTTCCGTCCTTTTGCATAATTCTAAAACGGGTTGAAGACTGAACTGGGCGAGCAGGACTAATATATGTATGTGTGTTACATCAGGCTAAGACCCAGTCACACTAAACAGCCAGTCTTGTAAGTTGTCTGTGTACAGGCCTGACATGTGCACTAAATTGACCTATAAGCATGTAAGATTAACAGCTGTGTCTCTCTCTCTACAAGCAGGTGGCGGTAGACTGTATTTGGAATAGGGATGTATTGTACAGAGCTAACCTCTTTTAAATCAGCCACACAACTTGTCACTTCATCTTAAATTGCTTATCAAGAAATGAGTTCAAGAACAGTTCATGTGTGGAATCAACAGTGTCAAAGTTATTTAATTTCTGCTTTTAATAAATGAGCTGTGTGCCACATATCGGTAGTACAATTGATGATAATGCCATCAAATTCATTTCATCATCTGCTTTTTATAAAATATTCATCTTTAACCAAAGGTCAGAGAAAGGTAGCAAGCTTTACAGACTACAGTTCAATGCACTGAATGGAGGTAGGATTGAAACATATATCTGTAATTTGCAATGAAATGACCTGTACTCTGTTTGCACATATTGCTCCTTCAGCTATTTTATGAGGTTATATTGAGGTAAATCTGTTTTGTCATAACTTGTTTGTGGTTCTAAATTTAAGAAAATGATAATATCTAGTTTACTTTGATGAGATCCTGATGACTGTCACATTTACTCAAGGAAGTACGCGGAAAGGTATGAAATAAATTCCGATATAATGTAATTGTATTTATTAAAATTTTCTTGGGGAAAATGAGAATGCTAATAATATTCATAGGCAGTGCTGGGGGTAATTTGCAGCCTGCGATAAGCTGCTATATCACTGTGAAATGCGGATGATTGAGTGACACACGTGACATTTTTGACTCATTATTTATTGATACCATTTCAGCTTCCATCTAAATGTTTTAATCTGCTCGGCCATCGAAGCACTCACGTAGAACAGACAGACAAAATATTCCCAGACTTGCCTTGATGGGCGACACAGTTGCCCTCTGTCTTATGTATGAAATGAAGGATGATGTGCTTATAATGCGACGCAACCTTGACACCATTAAGACAATGTTTCTACCAATTAAGCCCAAACCTAACACTGACATTCACTTGGTGTGGGAGGGAACCCATTGTTAGGGGGCAAAAGTTTTATTACTTCTGATAATGATAATAAATGCTTTCTCCCACACACTGTGCCCTTCATTATAGCATTGATCTCCTCACCATCTCTGTTAAAATCCATCAACGTAGCTCCATTAATGAATGCTCCAAACACAGCATTGAACCATGTGGATGATCCAAGACCTTCTCACGTTCCCAGTAATGAAGTTAATGAGCTATTGGTGAAGTTAACATTTTCAGAAAGGAAGGATATGACTTTATTCAGGATAGAAGCAGGATTTAGCAGGCTGAGTTTGAAGTGTGAACAGGAAAGGAAGAGAGGCAGAGGTTACGCCATTCACACGCTCTGAAGCATGTGTCTATTCTTGTGTGTGATCTGGCTGAGACACATACATGCAGACAGGTGCTGTGTTTGGTTCTGACTGTATAGTGAACAGCTGTGTGTAGGAGCTTGTGCACCGCGAGTTGGGAGGTATAGCTGTTGCATTCTCTAACCAAGCCACCGGACACAGCATTTGACACACACACACACGCACACACGCACACAAACACACACACACACACACACACACACACACACACACACACACACACACACACACACACACACACACACACACACACACACACACACACACACACACACACACACACACAGAGAG
>JAVQJX010218893.1:0-12290 GCA_036025115.1 Ambassis agassizii | reverse complement strand
GTGTGTGTGTGTGTGTGTGTGTGTGTGTGTGTGTGTGTGTGTGTGTGTGTGTGTGTGTGTGTGTGTGTGTGTGTGTGTGTGTGTGTGTGTGTGTGAATACATGCAACTATGCACATTTTTTGTCCATCTATAAAGCCATGTACTACCCTGTCCAACTCTGTCCACAGCTGATTGGCTGCACACTCTTACCTCCTGTTCAACAGTGGGCTGAGTGGCATTGATAGCGCTGTAGAGTAGCATGTAGCCAGTAGCTCCCTCCGCCTCCTCCCACCTCACTTGCATGGTGGTGGTCTGCTCATCATAAATGTCCATTGCTCTCACAGCACTCAGAGGCACTGCAAAACCAGAAATGATGTTAAAAGCAACACTCATAGGTCAACAGTTTAACGCCTACCCATCTGCTGTTTCACTTTGCTTTGCAATAATGCTTTTGATTGGGAGTATACATCTACTTTTTTGACACAAACCTTTGCACTTAGAATGTAACACTCTTAAATTGTTGCTATTCTTGAGCAGCAATAAAATAGTAATTGACAATATCTTAAAAGATATAAAAAGGTAACGTAAAAGTCTGCTTTAAAGCCAAGTGACACCATAAAGTGGCCTCAGAATTTGTTACTGCTAACTTTTGTAGCCACATATGGTTTGTAAACATTACTAAGATATTGTATGTGTTACCTTTGAACATTTTATTAATGGAGACCACACAGTCACAGAGTGCATTAAATCCATGTTATGTAACGGAGCCAAAGAGATTCACTGATGGTGCTTAAAAAGGGCAGCCTCTAATTCAAACAGCCTGCTGAAATTAAGATGTGTTCTTTGACGACCACTTTTATCAGGGTTTCCTAAAAGCAAGAGAGGTTTCTATGACCCTAAATCATAAAGATGTTAAAGTGCCCCAAGTTTAGGCTCACATTTGCAATTAACGATCAAAGATCACTTAGCCTGTATTTTTAATGTCATGCGTAGTGCTGTTTACATAGTTAGGTTTGACATCCAGATAAGAGACATCCAGAGGAACAACTAAAGCATAGAGAAGGACACATACGTGTGGTCTCGGTTCCTTTTAGGGGCTCGCTGCTCTCCTCTCCCACCACGGAGAAGACGCTGACCAGGTACTGTGTCAGAGGGTTGAGGCGCTGAAGAACCACTGTGGTTTCAGTACCATCCACAAACACCTAATAACACAAGGTAAGAGGTAAGTTTGGATTGTTTGTGTAATGCTGACTGCTTGCATACATTGTGAATAATTAATTTAAAATCCATGAGTAAATAACTCTCATTTGGTGCAATGGTGGTGTGGAAGAGTGTGAATCTATTTACATATATAACCACTCGACTAAAACACTGAATGAGCTTCGAATCCAAATCCACAAACAACAGTAAAACCTCATCCACAATGTTCACTATTGCACAAAGCATGGGAGCTGGACAAAAACAAACATCTCCATCATGTAATTTGATTCAGACACCAAAAATATATTTATAAATATATACATATTCTGGAGCCAAGAGCCTGCTGGCCAGTAGAGCTATCAGTGATGAAGTCATTATTTGCATTATAATCCTTGTTTGTTGTTGTTTTTTTTGCCCTGTGTCAGTTTTTAATGTAATTTGGCACAAAAACTGCAAGAAGCCAACACAAACAGGAGACTGGAAATAAATGTCTGAGTGCAGTTTCCCATTGAACAATGGAAAAAATCTTCCCTCTGGATGAAATTTTAAGGCCGCTATACCTCTAGTGGCCGTCCGGAAACAGTCATGTACTCCACACGGTACTTTTCCACTGGACCATCAGGGGCAGTCCAGGTGGCTCGGAAGGACTGGTGAGTCACCTCTGATGTCACCAGATTAGTGGGTGCATCCGGAGCACCTCCTATTTTGATAGTAAGCAAAGAAATACGGAAAAACAAAAACATGGAAATATGAAACTGCTGTGTGAATCAACTTCCTCAATAAGTAGTTTCATAACTTCTCTGCAACTTGTATGAAGAAAAGAAAAAAAGATCTGGCAATAGATAAAAGTATAACATGCCCCTGTGGTTACATGTCCTAACAGAACATAGTACACAGACGCTCTGAAGCTGTAACAGCACATCCTCCCCAGGAAGTTCCCCTGCAGTGTCCAATAGCAGCTCTTTAATCTGATTAGGGTGCAGATGATTTCCTTTTCCAGGGAGGCAGAAATAAGCGCTCTGCAATCATTTACAAAGGCTTGGCTCATTTTCCACCTTGTTTTCCAAGATGGGCTAGATGTGCAACAGTTCGTGGGTCTGGGATGCTATACACTATGTTTACACTACTTATGAAATACCTGGGAATGCAGCAGTTGGCGTAGACTCTGTAGGACTATTATTAGCATTATTGCTTGCTTTGCATTGTTCTGATTGCTGTTACTTTCTATTTTTATCAATCACTCAAACATACCTCCTCCTTTCACACTGTTACACAGGTTGTCAGCCACATTGTCCACAATATCCAACAGGAAGGAGAAATCAGCCACATTGTACATGTGAATTTCATCAGGATCAGTCGCAATGGACCTCAGCTCATTCTCATCGGCGTTCTTAACACCTTTAATGAGGAAATCAGCGGTCATTATCAAGTTTATGCTTCACAGAGAGTTTTTCTGAGCCAAAGGAAGTGATCATTTCTTACCAATGGCATAGAGCTCAACACCCTGATCACGCAAGTTCTGAGAGTTGGATATGACATCATCCTGGGATTTGCCATCAGTGATCAAAACACCAATCTTTCGAGCTTTGGGTCGCATCCCAACATTCTCTTTGAAATTGTTCTGGAGGATGTAGTTCAAAGCCAGACCTGCAATGAAGACATCATTGTTATTTAGTATGAGACTACAACTGCAACTAAATTAAAGAAAAGCACACAGATGTAAACAATAAAACAATAAATAAACGTATTAATGTACCTGTCAGGGTGTTTCCTCCTTTGTAAGGGAGATTGGCCACAGCATCCAGGAGTGACTCGCGAGTTTTATGAGCATCCAAATGCCACTCAGTCTTTGGATCTCCACTATACTGAGCAAGCCCTAAAGATGTCACAAAGCTTTTGTTAGACCAACTCATAGTAATGTTTTGGCTATATTTCTAATGCTTACTCTGTGCAGACTCACCGATTTGGACTCGCTCAGGGCCGATTTCAAAGACTCCCACCATACGAGCGATGAAGGCACGGACAGTTTTGAAGTTAAGACGTCCAATACTCCAGGAGCCATCCACCAGCAGCACAATGTCAGCCTGTGCAGTGGTCTTACACATCACATCTGACAGGGGTAGAAGTTTATGTGTCACAGTGGGGTGGATGTGAATGTTTCAAATGAGATTTAACAATCAAGAACACATGTAAGAGAAAATGAGAGGGAATGAATGAGTGGAAAAAGAGGAAAATTTCACTTTAACAAAAAAAAACAAGATCAAAAGAATGCTTAATAAACATCTGCACAAGCAAAGCATTCACTTTTCATAGTAAATTTTTCTGTCAGTTCTATTTTCCAGGTGTTCTAATTATCATCTTCTTGTTTTTGCAGCATGTTGAGGCAACTTTTCACTGAGTTGTTCTTTTTGGATCCACATGTGCATCCCAGGGGCAGATCAGGAGAAAGTGCCCTTAATGGCTCGTGACACATGAAAGATCTCCGCTGGAGAGATTACTGTGCCCTCCAGAGCAGAGAGGTAATATTCACATCCTGTGTTCCAAACACCTGTGTGATGATAAGGATGGCATCCGATCCCCTGCACCTAAAAGAGGGCTGCAGATGTTGCACTAACTGCCACTGTCTGCAACTGAAAACAGGTTACATGACGCACAGAAATCTGCACAAAACATCCTCATTATCTTTAACAGGTAGTTCTCTTACAGGTATATTAACAAAATAAATATTAGTGGTAGAAAAAGCAAATTAATTAATGGGAAAATGGCTGCTTGAACTAAACTAGTAGTAGATGATAAATTTCCCAATTTGGGATTAATAAAGTATTTCTATTCTATTCTATTCTATAAAAGGAAGAGTGGGATTCTCCCATCTCTTCTTATTAATCATGTGGCGGCATCACTGAATCCACATCTGCATCCTTATTAGGACTTATGCCTGCACCTAAGTGGTCAAGTTGACCTTTCCAGTCCCTTCCAGCAAACACAACATTTTTTCCTCCTCTCACACTTACTGCCTGCCATGCTCTGAGTCACTGGGTAGTAAAAACGTTTTATAACTGCAAAAAGATTATAGAGCGCATGGCTCATATCTGCGCTGGCTGTACTTGGACTGGAAATAAAAAGCGGAAGCCCAAAGTGACACAATAAAGAAAGTGAGAAAAGGGCAGGCACATGGAACTGCCATTACAGCTGTTATTTTGTGTGACAATTAGCTTAGGCGAAAAGGCATTTAGAGAAACTCTTCTACTTTTATGAGGCATGACTTTAAACTTTACTTTCCTAATCAAAATTTACTATGTGATACAGTCTCTAGTGTTTGTCTTTTGTGGCGGGGAGACATAACATACTGGAGACACTGCTTTAAAGGTGATGACAGACAAATTCACAAAATGACTCAGTTATTCATGTTATTCTAGTTAGTTTTAGGATCCATGTTCTCTTGTTATCCCGATGATGATGCTTAGTACAATTTTCTAGAAATTATGCATTGAATTTTTGTTAGAATATAAAGTGACTTTACTTGGTGCCTCGATTGGAATGTCAGGAGCGTCAGAGTAGGTGGTGTACTCCTCTCCAGCTAATGGCATGCTCTCTCCTCCATCAAACACACCAAATACACTAACTGAGTATTTGGTACCAGCTCTGCAGACCAAAAAACAAACATGATTGTTACACCACACAATAACTAGTTGACATGCTCATGAAAGACACTAGATATTAGGTGCACCTCAGTTCCTCCAGCACCACAGTGTGGTCATAGGGGCCAACCAAAAGTTCTCCCAAGTCAATGTCATTCTCAGAAGGGTGGAATGTGACTTTGTAGCCCTTAACGTTACCAGGAGCAGGGTCCCAGCTTACACGGAAACTAGTCCTGGTTGGTTCTGAGGTAAGGAGGTTTCTTGGTCCTTTGTAAGGTGACACTGAAGAGAGGAGAAATATGTGTTATGGCAATAGGTAGTTCTACATGTTAAATTTTGCAAGCTGTATGGTGCAGTGAATGATCGATCAACGTACATGTTGTTCCATCTCCCTGCCTTGCTTTGCCTTCTCCAGATCGGTAGACTGGTACCACAGTGATGTCATAGGTGGTGAGGGGAGTGAGGCGTCTTAGCACAGTGGTTATATTACCACCGGGGACTTTGGCTGCAAGCTGGCGCCCTCCTACCTGGGGTTTGTAAGTAACGCGGTAATTGAGTACATTTCCAGGTGCTGGTTGCCATGTTACCCTCATGCTCTTCTCTGTCTCCTCTGAGACAACAATAACTCTGCCAGCAGCTGAGACTGTAAAAAATGGGAAAAAAAAACAGAACAAAGGTTTAAGGCGGAGAAATGATGAATGAATGGTCTGAGGGAGAATGTAGACTTTGGGTCTTGTTCAGATGGGAATCTGTGTGAAATGTGCACCTTAACCACTCGTGTTTCCAATATACCTTTGGAAATATAAGCAGCATGGCTTTCCTGCTGGTAAGTAAACTAAACAGTAACACGCTTGGCTACCTCACAGTCTTTCATTCGGATATCTGCTCAGTTTCCACACACATGTGAGCACAAACCTACCCAAATATTTTAGATTTCCAGAAGTATACATTAAACAGGCACACATTTACATGATTGATCATGTTTAGTTGGTGGTTTTTGTGTGCCTCAGATGTCTAGTGAATTGAGCAGACCCGTAGTTCCCATTTTCCATCATATGTCCATGGAGTGTTTCTTATTTTCAAAGCAGGAAGGGCAAGTGTGAATTGTCAGTGGCTTCAAAACAAGCTGAGGAAAATATTCAGAGCACTCTGCTTCAGAGAGAGGACTTTTATTAACGGAAAATAGAGGCGCATCCATGCTTTACACATGATTTGTGTAACGCACAAGGAAACAAAGCAACAGATACAGGGTGCGAAATAAAGCAGGGCATTTCTTGTGGTTGCGTTTGGTGTCTATGATGCCTTTCTAGCTTGCCAGAATCAATAAACACTAATGATGACTGGAAACATTTTTCCTTGAGAGCATTCCATTTCTCTAACTGGTGGACAAAATCCCTCCCAACTGATGCAAGTTTCCGCTCAATGTGCTTTTCCCATCCAAGTATGAGTGCAGTCTAACAAGGGAGAGGCCAGTGTCTATCTGCTTTGCATCTCACATGAATACTGTGTGCAGGTGTGCTGGCCATTACATCACCACTACACATAACGTATATATAACATATACATGTACAGTCTTTAGGGTATGCATGTGAAGTCTCCCTATTTTGATGGCTCAGGCAGAAGCCAAGAGGAATGACATATGTGATATATACAGAATGAGAAGAACAGTAAGTGTTACTGACAGATCCCTGTGTCTACCAAAAAGGCACTTTCAGGTTGGTCCCAGATGACTTTTAAACCTGAGCCATCCAAGGCAGCTGTGCACACACTGATTCGCTGACTGACCAGGAATGGAGATCATGATCTCCATTGCTATATCTGTAGCTTAGCAAACGTGTGAAACTTTATGACTTAGATCCTCATCTGATGTGGTCACACAGCTTTTATCCTTTAAAGTAACATCACATCCATTTAGGTATCCCCAAGATGAGACTTAAAAAAGTGAAGAGGAAAATAAGAGAAAAAGGAAAAACTTACTATCCGTGGTTTCTTCTCCAACTAGTGCTGGGCCCTCTCCATGGCCATAGACAGCAAACACAGACACCTGATAGCGTGTCTCTGGGGTGAGACCCTCCAGAACTGTGGCAACAGTGTTTCCTGGTATTGACTTTTCCCCAGTCTCATCAGTGAAGAGAGATTTCCAGGTGATCCGGTACTGACGAACGTTACCCGGGGCCGCGGTCCAAGACACAGCAAAACTTGTGTCCGTGACATCTTTGGTCACCAGGTCTCTGGGTGAGCCAAGTTCTGTGGTTAGAGTAAAAGGAACAAATACAACATCCAGTGAGTAACAGGTAAGGAAACAGGAAAGTACAGTAATGCTTCAGGTTTACTTTTGTTTGTACCTTAACTTTTTGGATCAAATGGATAATTAACTGGGTTAATTGCTGTAGCCAACAAGAGCCCAGAGATGGCTTTGTCTGTATGGTGTTGATTTCTAATGTTGATGTATGGAGAGCTGAGAAAGTGAGTGAGACGTAAACTAGACAAAATGATCAACCGCTGTGATAAAACACCAACAATCATTCATCAGTCTCAGCTTTAACCCCTCAGGAACTGTTTGAAAAAACAGATTTTCTCCCCTTGTACCACAAGGCTGCTGGAAAATGTTCTGCAAAACTAATCACACATCACATATCCTCAGCACCTCTGTCAGCAGCACTTTAATTTTCCATTGAAACAGAGGAAACCTTATCCACAAAAGTGTGTTTGCTACACTTGCAGATGCTTTTTCTTCTCCACTGACTATTCCTGAGAGAGCAGGATGAAAGGAGAAAAGACACCCTGAAATGCAGTGGAGGGAATTTTGCGGCTGTGTTTCATGATGTGCAGCCAGCACAGGCTTGGCTGAGAGGGGCAGCCATGTTGAGCTGGACTCTGGTGTCTGGCTGCCACATAGGAGATGGATTTACCACTGGAGGATGGGCTGCCACACAACCTCATGATCCTCCTTCAAACCCCTATAAGCCAGCAGCTAATGACAATATAATCACAGGCATAGCATATCCTTGCAGCTGGGTGGTCTTACTCAAAACTCATTCATCAAACCTCACTAAATGAGTTTAATAAGAACAGCAATTCCAAAGAATGACACACAACACAAATCTGCCACAAATGCATTATGATTTGGAAATGCAAAGCAATGAGACACCCACTGTGTCTACCTGTCACCCTATGAGTCCTTCACAGCACTAATACACTCCACTGGAACTGGAAATGGAAACTGATCTGAACAGAAATAACAGCCTTGCCTGCCAAGCGTAAAGATCTGCACCCTGAGAGCAGAGGCCACTTATCAAGAGTAATGGCCACGACCACAAACTAATGAAGAGTTCCAGATTTTGGAGGACCATGAAAACAGTGTGGGCCCCTTATAAATACCCAAATCATTCCATCAAAAGAGCTATCTCTGCCAAGCACAAAAGGCAGCGGATGAACTTGACTGACTTTTCTGGCTGTGTGTGAACCAAGGGCAAAAAGAACACAAGACAATGACTTTTGCAGACAGTGGCTCACTTTTCATCAGCAGACTTGCAGACAAGCTAAGGGGAAGGGGCCACTCTAAGAGGAACCCACACATATACATCAAACATATGGTCTGCAGATCTAGAAGCAGCTTCATAGCAAAGGTATAAATATTGATACCAGCTACATTGCTTACAGTTACAGATGAATACAGAAGAATTAATACAACTTCTTTATAACAACCCTGTCAGCCATGTATATTGCATCCCACACATCATATTGTCTGGGACAAGAGCAGCTCACAAATGCACATTTAAGCCTCACCCATGAAACCACATATGACACAACCGAAGATCATCTGAGAGATTTTCGGCAAGGCATGTGCTGACACAACCTTCATATCTGCAGCCAGATGCTTAAAACATAAATGACTGCACTTGAGAAAAAAATTCCATGCCAGTGGACAGGGAAAGTGCACACAAAAAACTACCAGCCTCTCTTAATTATTTTACACAGATTGATAGGCCGCTGTATTCACAACCTTTAGGTATACTTAGTTGGATCTCAATCAAAAGTCATCAAAAGACCTACCAAAGCTGTGACTTTCTCAGTTTTGCTGCTTCAATGTGCCATCTCAGCACTGGCAGCCACATTCTTCCCTTCCCTTTCTTTATTGCTCTTGGTTTACTCAGACATACACATGAGCCACAAAGATGAAGTCTTCTGTGTCTGTCAGCCAGGGTTGTCTGTCCCTGGCCTTTTACCTCAAAGAACCTTTAGAGTGGTGAAAGAAAAACAGTCTGGCAAGACCACTGAGAGGGCCCAGCACTGCCTAAAAAGCACCAGTTTAAGAGGAAATCAAACCAATATGCTATACTTTCACCCAATAAGCGCATGTCTACAAGAAAAGAATGCCCCATGTGAGGTGTCATGGGGTATGGTGTCATACCACTTAAAAATAGGTATAGCTGCCTCTTTGAGTGGAGAATGCATGACCTCTTACAAGCCTTTTATCCAGCAGGTCCCTGAGATATTGTTCACATTTAAAGTACCCATTTTTTCCTTCTCTCTCTTTTTTTGCCCCACCCTGGTGGGAGATGAGCAGACAGTTTTCCCAGACAGACAGGTCACCCAGATTTTAAGGTACTCTTAGGTAAAATCTTCCACATGCTGAATAACACTCCCTCTTCTTAAGTAAATAATTTTGGCATGTTTGTGTATAAGAGCCACATTTGGGACATTCAAATAAGCATTCCTTGTGTCACCTTCTCTGTTCTCCTACTGAGTAATGTCAGGATGTTATAATTCTGTCCTGGCTTCTGTATTGACTACCATACCCAGTTAGCCACAATGGAGGTCTTTGTGCAAGCCACTCACTTCCAATTCTCGTCTACGTGGACTTCACACAGTAGGTCACTCAAGCAGAGTGGCACTCACGACAATGAGATCAGTGTGCAGGCATGCTGACGTCATGACAGCTTAATAGAGGTGGCTAAAACAAAGTGCTTTGTCATGGATGATTTTCCTGCGGGGGTGTGGTGGCTGATGACAGCACAGATTTGACCTGTGGAAACTCTGTAATCAAAACCAAGCCCTCTGGTCAATGTGGGAACAGTGGAAAAATAGATGAAACCATAGCAAAGGCCCATGTTCACATACTTGTACACACAAAAATAAAGACAAAATTGTATTTTTTTTTTCATCTCTGCAAGGCTACAGCCGGGAATGCCAGAAGGTGGCATTAAGAAGTGGGATCTCCACTGTAGTTACTGCCAAAAAGAGTAGCTTTGATATGGTGTCCAAATCAAAATGGTTTTTTGATGAAAACAGACAGCTGTTTCGTGAATTACTACACTGAAATACTCCTTTTTCTTATTAATGCAAAAGTCACTCTGATCTTTAAGCACCAATAAAAGAGCTCATTAACTCAACCAGCCAATTCAACAATTCACTTTATCTCACCACAAAATATTTAAAGTGCAACAAGCTTAGCTTCAATCCGTGATATGAAGAAATCCAATACAGAGTTTGATGGTTTTGCAGCAACAGATGAAACTACAAAGATTCTCATTCAACAGGTCCCAGAGCTGTCCCACTTCAAAGCAGATCTGCAACTTCCTGCTCTGTCAGAAATCATGCATCTGTCAGCCTACAATCTGTCTAATGACTTTTGTTGGACAGGCTCAACAAGCAGGCAGCAATCAAAAGAAATCATACCAGGCGCATTAATACAGAATGATTCATTGCAACATATGTCTAAATTGTCTAACAACCACAATAAAACTATAAATAAAACTATAACTCATGCAACTCACACAGGAAGAGATGTTAAGGTAATACTAGGCATATGTCTGCTCCGAGGCATGCCTTATAGGTTTTCTAGGTTTACAAGCATTCCACACCCATTTCCATCTTACTGCCTTCATGGGCGGCAAAGCCACCCTAGCCTGTGCCAAAAGAATTGCATTCTGTCTTTTTCTTCACCAGCCACAAACTATATACTCAACCAACCTTCCAAAGTAAAAGCATAACTTCCTTCATTCTGATGTAGCTGCGAGTGAGAAATGCCAGATGCTGCATTCTTGCAATGACTTCAAGAAGGAGAAAGACAAATGACCTAATTTCAGTTAGAAATACTAAACAACAAAATTCCCCTTTAAAAGCTTGTCTAAATATCTGAGGTTTCTTCAAAAAAAAAAAAAAACAGCTGAACACAATCACACATTTGTCTACTCAGCAGTATCCTCTTGGTGAGGCCACAGCCACAAAGCATGCTTCATGTTTCTATCACACATTGGCTACAGAAGCAAATTCTTCCATGCTTCAAAGATTTCATATTAGACGGCATCCTTACCTTCTAAGGTGGTTCCTGTGCCCAGAAGTGGATCACCCAAACCAGAAGTATACCGAGCACTGACAAACAGCTCATATTCAGTGGCTGGTTGGAGGTTTTTCAGTACAGCCTGGGTTGTATCTCCTTTGACAGATATCTCCTTCCTCTCACCTCCTTCGGCAGGTTTGAAGGCAATATGGTACTGTAAGACATTTCCAGGAGCAGCCTGCCATGCCAGTTTCATTGTAGATATGGTCTCATCAAAGACACGAAGGTTGCGAGGAGAACCCCGGACTAGTAGAAAGGAAAACTGTTTAAGAAAACTAATAGCACAAGAACAAAATAATAAATACTTCCAGTAGTTTTTCTTCCTCACCCTCCTTTGTGGTACCATCCACCTGCATCTCATTTCCTATGCCAGATGCATACTCAGCAGACACAGCCACACGGTAGGTGGTGATGGGGAATAGCTCCTGGAGAACTATGGTAGTCTCTGGTCCAATGGTCTGAGCCTCCAGCATTTCTCCTGTGCCACTTAGAGGGACATAGGACAGGCGGTACCTGATCACCGAGCCTGGAGCAGCTTGCCATGATACCCTAAAACTGTTTGTTGTCTCCTCTGTAACACGAAGGTTTTGTACAGCCCCTTGCTCTGAAAAGGACAAAACAATTATAGGTGCTAAATATTCTTGGCAACTTTACATGTGTGTCTGTGTAAAAGTCAACTAAATTTCTCACCTTCAAGGGTGGTCTCCTCCCCAGTCAGAGGGAAACTGTCTCCTTTGTCATACTGAGCAAAGACATTGACCTCATAGGTGGTGACCGGGTAAAGGTGAGGAAGAACGGCTGTAGTGATATCACCAGGCACTGCCAGGGAAATGTAGTCTCCGGTCAAATCTTCCGCCTTACGGAAACGCACCAGGTAGGACATAACTACAGCAGTAGGAGCTGTCCAAGTGCTGCGGAAACTTCGGGAGGTGATCTCAGAGAATCTCAAATCTTGGGGTGGAAGCAGACCTGAAAATTGAAGATTTCTTGTTGAAATGTTTGCATCTAATAGGCATTTGGGTTCACATTGCAAGCTGCACAAAATATTGCACATATTTTACTGTAAAACTGAAAATTATTGGGCTAAATGGGTGAACTGCTACTTTCACCACAGCTCTATATTCTCT
>JAVQJX010218821.1:0-10095 GCA_036025115.1 Ambassis agassizii | reverse complement strand
TAAACTTGTCCCATTGTTGCAGTACATTAATGTAAATTTAACAAGTCTATTTCTGTACAAAACACTTTTGCAAACCATGGATATCAAATAATAACTATTATTATCATTATTATTATTATAGGTAATTATTAATTATAGACTGACACATGTGCAGAAATTTAACCCTTTATAGACAGAAGAACATCTTTATAATTTACACTATTAATGAATGTAAAAACACAGTATTATAACTGTTAAAATAATAAAAACATGAGTGGTCCTGCTACATCCAGTACCCATTCATCAGACAGAGGCCCTTATCCAGCAGCTTATATATATACAGAATAATAATAATAATAATAATACTCTGCAGGAAATCGAACATTTTCAGAAAACGTAGCCATGAAAGTGAAACGTCTGTTCTTTATACACAGATAAGGCACGAGGTGAAGTGTTTTAAAGCAAACTACTCTGTTAGTGGTTTCCTCCTGAGCTGCCCACTGAACGCCTGTCGCCTCCTTCACAGGAGGCAGCGTGAGTTTAACAGTCAAAGATACACATTACCACATTAAACTAACGTTATAAAGGGTTATAAGTTTTATGGACACAAAGGAGGAAGTACATGAAGAGTCTAAAAAGTGAAAAAATATGAATACAAATTTGGTTTAGGAGGCCATTTTTAAAAAGTAAAAACACAGGAAAAAGGAAAACCTCCCCCGGGTGTCTCAGGTGAGCGGTATCTCTATGATGTCCTCCTTGATGATCTCCCCCTGTGGGACGCTGACGTGGTCCACGGGACTCTTCCTGGAGCTCAGCTCGCTAAACGGGCTGCACCAGGACAGAGAGAACGGACCGCCGAACGCCGTCTGCATGGCCTCCCAGCACGGCACCTTCCCCCACTTCCCCGTCTCCCCCTTCAGCCGCTCGATTCCCTGCAGAGGACACAACAGTCAGGTTCTAAGGTGGAAAACAAAGAAGCACTGGACAGGTGCGCATGCACTACTGAGCACGACTACAACACAAAAGTGACACTAAAGTGGCAGCAATGGTTTCTGCTCTCAGGGCTAGTCCAGGTTGATCTTCAGATTTAAATAAAAACAGTTTTATATACCTTAAAGACCACAAATATGTGGGGCGACTGGTCACTGTAACTCCTCCTGACGACCTTCCCTGTCTGCATTTAACATTAAATAGGAGATACAATCCACAGGTGCTACTTTCAGCAGGAAAGAAAAGGCAATTCTGCCTATATTACCCACAATGCAATGCCAACACGAGCCAGTAGAAACTCTCTAAACTTCCTTCTGTGATCTTATTGTAAGGCTAATTTTCTGGCTCCATTTTATTTACAGCTGAAGCTTTTTGCAGTGTTAACTAGCCTTATGAAAAAGTATCATTTTAAGAGGAATAAATCTATTAATCAGGCACTAAGTGATCAATTAAAACTGATATTTTCATATACATTTATAGCGGAGTCTGATGCTAAGCTAACAGGCTACTTGTTACTCGTTTTTTTTTCAGGTAATTTGAGTTTAATTCTTAGCTAAACTAGCTTAGCATAAGGTAATAATGATCAGGAGAGGTCACAGGAGCAGCTCATTTAAATGTTTTTGTTCATTTTGTAATGCCTGAGATTTCATGACATGCAACAAAATGACATGCATGCACAAAAAAAAAAGAAAAATAATAGACAGGCGCATGCATCAGGATACACACTGAGCTCACTCATTCATTCAGACTGTTTGGTTGAATTGGAGCACAGCAAAGACTGAAAGAAAGCACACTTTGGCCTCCTGATTGAAACCTGCATGCGTGTTTAAGCTTGATGGGATGTGACTATTTTTTTTTTAAGCTTACCTCTGTCAAGATTATAAAGAGCTGACTGCTTCAGAGAGCTTTTGGCAAAGTGAGTTATCAACCAAAGCAAAAATGCATGAGTGTGAAGAGGACACTGCACAGGAGAGAGAGGAAGATGGTAAAGTGGGAGCAGAATGGAAAATGGAGGAAGAGGAAGGGAGTGAGGCAAACAACTGTATCCAACATTATTTCAACTTTTAACACATTTCTGCTACTTTAAATAAAGCAATCAAACACAGTTTTTGTATTGCAACTGAGAAATATTTATTCTCTGTGCATGTGCTGAAATCTCTTCAGAATATTTAAAAAGAATTTCTGTAAAAAAAAACAACACTTTTTTCCCCACCACATCACTCTCAGCAGCGTCATCATACCAGCACATCACATACATGACTAAACTACCTTCACTTGTACCATGCATTCAGAAATAACATCATGTAAACAAAGAAAAGAAGAAGAAAAAGAAAATGGCTGCTTTGTACCAGAGCAGTAAACACAGAAAAAAATATCCAAAAAATTTTGTGTGTAAATGTGTAAAAACAGTCCAGCTGTGGCAGACATTTTGTTTCATACGGAGCTTCCCTTTGACTGTTTCCTGCAGCGGTGAGGATTGTTAAAGCAGAGCCATTCATATCAGAGCTTTCCCAAATCATCCTGTAATTGTGAGGATTTATTGAATTTGGCACACAAACATCAAAACACCACACAGGGCCCAGAGCACAGGAGCTGATTCACTGCCATGCAAGCAAACACACACACACACACACACACACACACACAGGGAAGCAGGTTTCCTTCAGTTTCCAGCTGAGATTTTGTAAAGTAAAAGGTTTTTGTTTCCGTCAGTGGCATGTATCAGAGAGGAATCACTCGGGCTACATGCAACATGATTAAACTGCAGCGAGACTTTTTGGTCTTTGATGTTTTATCTCTCAGAAAGGATGCACAGATCTGATGGGATTGTGCAGATGTGGAGCTATAGGTTTTTTTTTAAAAAAGATTAAGATAGTAAAAAAAAAAACATTTTTTTTTCTTACATATTTCTGACTGATAGCATCATAAAGGTTGTCACCCTAAAGTCAGTTATTTGCCATCATAATTTGAGTTTTTAAAAATCTGCAGAAAATAAAGCAGGAGTCCCTCATCATATATTTGTATGTAGGTGGATAGTCAGTCCCTCTGCTATCAGCAGACACTGTGAGTTAACAATCAGTCCATCAGAAAAATAAAACCACATAATGGACCAAAAATCTGTAGGATTATATTTGTGTCATAATAATATAAACTAAATCCAAGAGTCAAATGAATCAAATAATGTTGCTCCTGTCTTTCTGTTGGTTTCAGTTGTGACACAAAGCTTCGTTCTCTTGACAGACGGGTTCATGGACTGGAAATGCGAGTTAAAAATAAATCCTCACAGTCTCTCACAGATCCTTTCCAAAGTCACATTTTTCTTCATTAAAAAAATGATTTCGAAGGATCAAATGTTAAATCTCACCAATTTTTTTCTTTAAAATGAGTGAATTTTATCCGACTTCCTACAAATATTCATTCATTCATTCTTCAATTTAGGCAGAGCTCTACCCTCTTTGTTTCATTCAAGATTATTGGGAGATTTTTACACAATTATTATGACACAAATTTGTCGTTCACGTTTTAAAGGAGCGGCCTGAGCATTGCTTGTAATGAATAGTTTCAATTAAAAGATCTGATTCTTCTGAGTTAAAAGCCAGATATTCAGGATCAATTCATCTAAATTACAAGAAGACATTTTTATGGGCTTTGAATCTTGTTGTTAAAACAGAGAAGGTCAGAAAGTTTTCAGCTGCAGACGTCACAGTGCCCTGTTCATGTTCTGTCATTTAGCTGAACTAACCCTTCAGAAAAGAACAGACACAACAGAAAGAGTAGCAGATCAGAAAAACACACACATTCATCACAGTGTTCGCAGACAGGACTCAGAAAACAAACGTTTCTTTTTCTCTGCAACTCGACTCACTCAAGGCAACACAAAAATAAACATATAGCGCACTTTGTTGGCATCACAAAAAAAAAAAGCACATGAGAAGCTGTCCATGGCTTGTGTGTATGTAGAGGGCGGGGGGGGGCATACAGTGTAAATGGGAACAAACGGACTGCTGTAGCTGAGCTCAGTGGGGCCGGGTCGACCGTCCCACAGCTCAGCTCTCACACCACATACTGGTAGGTCTCAGCCTTCCCGTGGTCAGGGGTGGAGAAGGGGCTAAACCACAATAAGGAGAAAGGGTGTCCGAATACAGCCCTCATGTTCATCCACTTAGTTTTTTTAGCCCATCTTCTCTCTTCCTTTTTCAACTGCTCTATTCCCTGAAAACAAGAGACAACCAAACTTCAGTTGGTGTGCTTCTGTCACCCACAAACCAGATCCCACCAGTGTTTTTGTCCAAAAAAAAAAAAAAATAAATAAAAAATAATGTAGCTTCCCTGTTAACCATGCTACAGCCATGCTGCATCTATAATCTAGAGTTGCAGACAAAAAGAAGTTTCAAAGCACAGCACCAAACTTTACAGACTGGTGATTCCTTCTTCCACTGATACATGGACTCATTTACCTGAATCACTACCTACAGCAGCAGAAAGCTCATTAATATGTGAGCAATGGAAACAACTGCTAATGAAAAGTAGTTGTTGCTAAGCGGATAGCAGTAGCTGCAATCTTTTAAATTCATGCGTTATAGTTAATTTAATATATATCGTGGGGCTGCACAATTCTGGATAAAATGAGAATCATGTTTTTTTTTAGCTTAGAATTGAGATCACGATTCTCATGTTTTTCCCCCCAATATTAACATTTATTGCACGCATTACCGGCACATCAACCTCGCAACAGCTGACACTGAACATAAAAACAATAAATGTGTCTCTTGTCTTCTACACAACCTTTGAATAATTTTATAAATAACATTTTTGAATAATATTTTTTCTGGGAGAAAGAAGGAGCGCTTGTTTTCATGCAGATGATGTCCCAAATGTGGTACAATCGTCGTCTTTTTTTTGCTTTTTTTAATTCATCATCATTTGGAAATGAGATCACATACAAGTATGAATTGAGATCGCAATTTTTTAACGGTTAATTGTGCAGCCCTAATAAATAGTAAACCAAAACTTTAAAATCGTATAAACCAGGAAGCACGAGGAGGGTCTGGCTTCTGGGTTTTTTGTAGTCTGAGAGACAGGTTAAACAGGTCCACAAGCCGTTTCTTAAACACAAAATCCAACGCAGAAATACAAGAAACGGCAAATAAGGGCCAAAGAAAATAAGTACATCCTCCATGCAGGCAGTTTCTTTCTGCAATATGTTTGTCTGGATATGTTAGGGTGTATGCAAGAAGACAGGCAAGCTTTGTGAAGGTGTTACCACTGCTGAGCCATGAGTGTCACGAGGACCCTTTGCACAACACATGTCAAAAAAAATAACACGTGGGTATTCACTGCAGACTACACGGTGTATGTGTTGTATCATGTGTGAAAAACCAGCATATAGACTTTTCAGTCACATTGGTGACTGGCCTTCAAGGTCAATAGGAAATCAATGGAACACACCAATGAATGCTTTTATTTTGAAGGCCTCTGTAATAAATTAACTGAGGTATGTGCACGTTAAACAGCAGTTAAAATTTTTAATGTTTGTGTATTTATAATGCAACTGAGTTTTTAGAGGTTTATGGTGGTAGTTTGTGGACAAAAGACTCCTCATTTGACCCACCATTTTAACCAGGAAGAGTATGTTTGAGAGAATAAAACTGAAATCATCCAGTTGTGTGTAAGTCTGTTTTAAATGGACATTGCATTAGTAGTTGAAAAACAGCAAAGGAGAAGCAGTGAAAGCAGGGAGAAAGTGGGAAGTAGTAAAAAAAAAGAAAAAAAAGAAGAAGAATATAAGAAGGAGGACGGTGGGTCACTAAATGGGCCACTTACGGTCTCGTCGGTACAGATGGAGTGAACTTGGGTGCCGAACATCACAGAGGTGAAGATGAGGAAGAGGAGGCCCTCAAAGCACAGGAGTATGAGAAGGATGACTGTTGCTGGAGGAGAGAAGGAACTGCACTCTGGGGGATGGAGGGACGTAGAGGGAAAGAAGTAAAAGGGATCATATGAGCTAACAAGGACACTACTGAGTTCTACTGACAGAGATGATTCAAAGCTAGTGAGCGACTGGGATCAGGAAGAAAGGGCTAATTAAGACCGTATTGTTAAGCAGGAAGGAAAACGTGTAACTAAAGTTTTACACACAGAGATAATTAACTTAATGTAAGAATGTGTAACTTCATGTAGTGTAGGTTTATGTAACCTAAACATCACTCCATTCTACTTAAACAAGTAGCCCTGAAAGCATTTACTGTGTTGCCATAGCAACTGTCCCAACAACAATCTACTGCAACAGAATACAAGAGCTCTAGATGAAGCTCATAATGTTCCGAGTATAACAAACACAGCATGTTTTATTTCACCGATACAAAAGGTTTACTGTGACATATCAAAAAGGAAGTTTGCATTTGTTCTCTTTGAAGATTGAATGAAATTGACTCACTTGTCCAATCATCTTCAAAGCAGTAGAGAAAATGGAAGACCACCATAGCCAGAGAGTGGAGAGAGATGAGTGCAATGTACATCTAGTTTTGAAAACACAATGAGAAACGTCACTATAACTGCAAATATAGGTTGGAATTTTTTTCAGTATTCATCAACTTTAACAAAAAAAAATTCAATGTAGTGAACTTACTGTGAAAAGCACAAAGTACTTTTGGTTGCTCTCTCCAACACAGTTGTTTACCCAGGGACAGTGGTGGTCCATTTTTCGTATGCAGCGTTTGCAAACACTGTAAGAGAGTGAATCCATGTCTTTTTAATTTAAAATTTAAAAAAAAAAAAAACAACCCTTCATTGATTATTTAAGAGATGGCCTCATATGGAAGGGTGCACAGCATTGACAGCATGGGTGGAGCATTTTCCATTTCACTAATTATCTAATGTCCATGACAACAGTAGGACTCTACTGCACCAAAACACAGCACTCAGCCATGTGTGTGTGTGTGAATGCTAAATGCTGCAGTGAAAATTCCATGTCCTTTTTGTCCTACCTGCAGTGGTGTGCTCGGTCAGGCTTGATGCTGCAGCACTTTGGACATTTGTAGACCACCTGCCCTGGTTTTAACTGAAGGCTTTCTATGTATTCCTTTGTAGCATTCCCTTTTGGCACTGCCCCCTAGCAGGAAACATGTGCATACATAGACAGCTTCAGCATAATGGGCAGTTCATCAGTTATCATAATGAAATAGTTCAGCAGCATTAAGCAGAACTCTACAACGACAGTAAGCAGAGTCAGGATTAAACTTACAGGATCCGTGCACATGGCCCTGAGGTGTGAGGCGAGGGCGAGAAAGGCCAGAGTGTTGAACAGAGTCCCATTAATAATGCTGTACGTCAGATTTTTGGAGGGCAGCAGCATTACAAACAGCACCACAAACTCGGCGTACAACACCAGCAGCCAGGTGATGATAGCGCACACGATGCCGCAGGCATCCCTGATGAACCACATGGCCGAGGCAGAAGAAGCAGTGATGACGTCTTTGGAGATAGGGATGCGCTGCTCTACCTGTAGACAGGTGGTTCCTGTCCCTGCCTCGGCTTGCCCGCGCCCGTGCTCCACATCCCTGCATCTGTGCACCGCACTCTTCATCCTTCATCTAAGCTGGATGCCTGCTGCTGCTGTCAGCGGACACACTGAGCATTCAGTCACCGCATGCTGAGAAGGGAAGAAGTGAGAAAAGTCCAAGATTTGACTGCTGCGGATTATATTAAACATTTACAGTTACAGGCATGACAATCACAAATATTTGCCTAAAGTTAAAATCTCTATGAAAATGACGTTTTTCTTTAGCGAAGATGTATGCGTCTAAAAATGACAACTGTTTTCCTTCCTATATATGCCAAAACAATTGTCAAATGCTGTCAATTTTTATCATTATTCAAGCAAAACTACCAAAGAGTCTGCCATTCTTTTCAAAACAATAATAAAAACCTGTCATAATTAATTGACTGTGACCTTTACATACAAAAACTACTTCTACATCTAAAAAGAAGTGTATGACAGCAGCACTTTAGTGAGTAACAACACAGACATGTGATGACAAGCTAGTCATCTGTGTTGGCTCTTTAACTGCAGAGGTCAAACTTAGCAGTGTGTGACTCAGTGTTAACACAACCTGCAGCTGTATGAGGCATAGTGGATGAATGGATGGAGGGGTCACTCACAAGATGTACACCATGATGCGGTGGAGGTGTGTTTATGTGTGTGTCTATTATATTATATTTATTATACTGCGCTAACACCATTTTGATTTTTGATTTTTTTTGACCTGACACAAGTCAAAGACATTGTTACTAGTGTCATCACTTTTACACAAAAAGTAGGTCAGTTATTCCCAACTCAACTGTTTCTGATCTACAACAAACAACTTAACGATTAAGGCCGATTAACTTATAATACTGGCTAGTAGAAGATAGCTTTAATGCTAATTTATAGGCCTATATGAAACGGTAACTACCATCGACGTCAACCCTTTAAGCTAATGCTAGCTGCTTTGCTAACGTGTCACAGAGAGACATTCACCTTGTTTGTACGCCTCCGTTAGTGTTGTTTCCCTTCAGTTGGAAAGTTATAGACGCCTAGGAGAGTCCGTCTGCCTTCACTTCAGTTTTTTTTTGGTCAGTATATCCCCCTGAAGTCCACCTGAAAAATGAGCATCCTCTGGTCGCCTCCTCTCCTCCTACTTGGTATCTCCCACACTCGCTCCCGCCCCTTTACCAACGACAGGACGTGATGACGTAGCCAGGAGGGACATCCTCATTGGATGAGAAATGGGACCAATGCGGAAGTATAATATACAAGCTTCAGAGCTGCATGCTGACCGGAAATTCTAGTCTGTACTAGTTCTGTAAATGTTATGAATGTGATCTCTCAACTACACCACGAATTAGATGTACTAGTTGACTTGCCTGCTGCCTTTAATAACTGTCCTTATTATTATTATTATATATGATATTAAAAAAATGATAATGAAACGTTTTATGTTGCTGTTGCTGTTTAGGGATTGATGTATTTATAAATGAGTACATTTTTTTTCTTTCTTTCCATACAAATAACATAAAAGGAAGAATTGGACCACCGTCTAAAATCTTTTGATTTATATCTGGTATGTGCCTTCAAATATAAATCTGTAAATCTACTGTAAATAAGTAGGAGTGATATAGGTAAAACTATACCTTCAGTTTTGTTGTAAATACTGCCACCTAGTGAAAGTGCAGCCACTCCGATTATAGTACAAATAGCCAGTCAGTGAAGAAAATAATGCTAGTAACCTATAGATAAATAAATAAAAATCAATGCATCCACCCCACCAGTGTTTGGATGTCTTCTGGATTTCACAGGACATTCTGCCTGGTGAGTAATGGTGAGCCTTGTATAATTACAAGAATTTGCAAGTTTCCATTGTTAATTTATGCATGCCAATGATAAAGATATCAGTACAATCAAATGAATGAACTTCTTTAGCTACTTTAAATATATAGCCTAAATATATATATAAGATGAGTTTGTTTTTGAAGATTTTAAATTTCTTGTTTTTGAAGTATTTAATTTTAAGAAAATAAAATCCTACTAAAACTTATTGAACCAAAAATCTCTGTATTTAGAAAATATAAAATAAAACAAAGCGTCCCATTTCTGCCACCTCCGGTGTTATGCCGAATTCTGCCTGCCGTGATATACACCCCCCATAGCGGGAACGCGCATAGTTTATGCGGATTGCGAATAATAAAATCAACGTTTTAGACTTTAAACTTGGGATTATTTACCGGCATTCATAAAGACATCAATAGATTCCCATATTCTATATTAGAAGTTATTGTGAATCCCCGTAGTTGCCTTTTTATCTGTGCGCGTTCCCGCGACGGAATTTGATTTCTCTGCACGCTGAACTCAACATAACACCGGCCTGTCACCAGGGTTGCCAGGTTTGGTTTCATGTTATGCTATTATGTATGTTAATTGCAGGACTGTTATTATTATTATTATTATTATTATTATTATTATTATTATTATTATTGCAAGTAAAGTAAATGTGTTTTTGTTTAGGTCTATAATTTAGACAACATTTTTTTTCTCTCTATAAAACAAAAAAAAACAACAACTAATTATTCCTGTCTCAAAAACACACT
>JAVQJX010218762.1:0-12689 GCA_036025115.1 Ambassis agassizii | reverse complement strand
TGTTTGTCGTATTATATATTTTGGCATTTGTCTCAATAACTGAGTCTGATCTAATCACTCTTGCAAACAATGATACCGATTCAATTCGTTGTCTTGATATTTTCTGTTGTTTGGCAGCTTGGTTTCAACTTCTTTCCTCAGCTGCCAAAAACAGGAAGACATTCTCTCTCTTTTGCACACAAGTGGAGTTTCAGCTTCACTCTGTACTTCTGACATTACAACACAAGAAAACTGATTGGCTCTTTGCTGTGTAGAGTGTGTGGTATAAAAAAAGGGATGTGACAAAGGTATAGTGGAAACACACTCAGAGCAGAGAGAGAGATGGAGGCTCTCAAAGCTGCTGTGGAGTGCAGTGAAAAGAATATGGCAAGTAACAGCGGAGACACACTGCAAGCACACTTTGACACATTTGATGTGTCTGAAGAGCTTGGATTTCTACTTGAAGATCCACTGGTGAGCTTCATTGTCATCTGTTTTTTTCTCATACAACATATTCTTCTTCTACATTTTTTTTTGTCATTCCATGAAACAAGGTGCTCTAACAATAACAGGAATGTACTGTACTGTACAAGCAGGGATATTTTTGTTTACCCTTGAGGACTATTTCCCTTTTATGCTATCTTTATTAGGGTGTTTGGTCAGCAGCACACACGCCCTGCAGGCTGAAACAGATGATTATGCTTGTTTCTCAGTTAGGTTTTAGAAGGGTATTGATCTAGTGAACGCCTGTCTGTTCAAAAGCTTTTCAAAGGGCTGGGCCTGAAGAGTTCATTGCACTTGGGCCTATGTCAGCTTTTATAGTTTTAACAATCTAAATGTCAGTTTTTTTTAACATTTATAGTTACATATTTGCATTAAACCATAGACTACTTCTGTTTTTTTACCTTCAGGGCATTCCCTCTTTCCTGCTTGACTGATTGTGTTTCTTATTTTTCACTGCCTCCTCTTTTAAATTGCTTTCCATCTCTGATTGATAGCAGCAGTCATTCTATGACATGCAGGTCAGGCACCATAGCAAACATGAGTTGATGATGTTACTGATTACATGAAGAAGAAAAACAATCAAAAATCAATGAGCACATCATTTTATTGTTATTATATTCTAGACTCACCTCCCAGACTATTATAAGGTGTGGATGGATGTGGCAAACAATCTCACACATCTCATAGAGACACATAAACTACGGGATGTGGTTCATGAAGTAAGCATGCAGGAACAAGCCTTTTTAATGCAAATGCAATCAGAACACACGTCAATGTGGACCAACAGCTTCAACTGAAAGTACTCAAACAAAACATCTGATGTAAATCCAGATGCCGGTGTTGAGTCCCCATCTTCTGAGTAGCCATCGGGAGCTCAGGCTGGCTCACCTCGCACTGGGATTCATCAGCATGGGATATGTGTGGCAGGAAGGACAACATGCACCATCTCAGGTATAACACTGCTCCGAGAAACGAAATGAGGTAGTAAAAATGATATATTTCAGCCAAAGGTGTCGTGGCAGTGTCTCATTCAGTATGAATAACATCTGTATGTAACATCTTTCCCAGCAGCTCTGTCAGACACGGTATTAGATTTGAGGTAGATTTATCATGTTATTAGTTCGGCACACTGACACATTTTTGACTTTGAATGTTTTATTTTGAAGAACAACACAGGCACACTGGCTTTTGCCATCTTTGCAGAGCCTGACTTTTAAGCTTTGCTAGTCCCGGCTAATCCAAAAAATGGGGGCATGAGTGGAGCTGCTGATATTTACATAGAAAAATGAATTCAGTTAGAGTTCAGTTTGTGTTGTGAAAAAGAATTTAACTGCTAGCAGCATGTAATATCATAGGAAAGGTGGGCCATGAAGGACCCATCTAATGTAACTTTCATTACCAGGCACCATTTTTTGGCTGCATTTGAAGGTGTCCTAGAAATGGGGCAGCATTGTCGCACTGTGAAGATAATGGTCTACAAATGTGTCCAGTTGTAACTCAGCTTTTATGTTTGTTTGACAGAGTCTCCCAAAAGCCTTGGCCTGGCCTTATTGGCTGGTATCTCGCAGGCTTGACCTTCCACCCATCCTGACTTATGCAGACTGTGTTTTAGCCAACTGGAAGTTAAAGGATCCCAGAGGGTGAGTAATAAATTTCATATCCACAGTCATCAGTGTTTTCTTTCTAACATTACAATAAATAGGAAATTCCACTTCTGATTGCTTCTCTTTTCTTTATTTTCAGCGAAATGAAAGTTGGGTAAGAATAAGGAAAGACTGATTCACTTTGTCATATGGCTCATCATCTGATGTATGTTCTGCTTCTAAAAAAAAACAAAAACAAAACAGAAACGTGGATTTGATATTTTCTTTTCCTGGAGACGGGAGTTGCAGGGGATTTTTTATTGTGTCACTGCTGGTTGAGATGGCTGCTAGTTCAGGCATAACGGTCAGTACTGGCTGCTGTTAGTCTTCCTTATTTTCATGTTTCTGCTGTGTGTCCACCTTTTGCTTTTTTTGGGTGCTCCATTCAAATATTGTCTCAGTTTTCCTTCTTTGCCACTTTGATGTATTTTAAACTTTGACCTTTAAACAGGGAGCCCTGCAGGTGATGCAAGCTATGAAAGTCTCCGACCTCAATGGCATACAGAAAGGTCTCTTCAAAGTAACCCAGTCTCTGAAGAAGATGAGGGAAACTTTTACACTCATGCACAGTAAGTTTGAATTAACAAATGTAATAATTTTACATGCTGTGCCTTTAATGAAGGGAGGGAAATTCACTTAATTGCAATAAGTATATTTGATGATATTTATTTCAGACCACGTACAGCCAGACACATTTCATGGAACAGTGAGAATTTTTGTCTCAGGGTGAGTTTCAAGAAGCCTCACATATTGAAGTTATTAATGCTTTCAATATTTCTCTCCTCTGGTGTAGATTGATCTCATTATGAGACATCAAAATGATATTCTGCTTCTCTCCTTCTGGACTCGCTCTGAGTACTGTATGCTTCTAATTGCAAAAAGGAGCTTTATAATACTGGTTTGAAATGTTTTAGGTGGCGAGACAATCCTATGCTTCCAAGGGGCCTTTTGTATGAAGGTGTGAGCAATGAGCCAATTTTGTTATCAGGGGGAAGTGCAGCCCAGAGTTCAGCAATCCAGTGTTTTGATACTTTGCTGGGGGTCGAGCATGAAAACAAGTCAGGTATTTCTTTTAACCTTCATCCCTTCCTCTGATGTGTCTCTTGAATGATAAATTGATTGCTCTGACAGAAAATGTTTAAAGATGAGGCATGTTATAGCTACTCTTTCTCTCTGATTCCCTCCATTGAATCACACTATCCAGGGGCATTTCTGACACGCATGAGGAATTACATGCCTCCTGCCCACCGTCAACTCATAGAAACTCTGTCCGTCTGTCCATCTCTGCGAGACTTCATCCTGTCTAGTTCCAGCTGTGACCTCCGCCAGGCGTACAACTCCTGTGTCTCTGCCTTAGTGGATTTACGGAACTATCACCTCAATACTGTAGCCAAGTATGTCATTGTTCCTGGTGGCCGTGCACGGTCCATGGGCTGCCCGCTCAGAGGAATGGACTCTGCACTAAACAACACTGGGACGAGTGGAACCAATCTCATGGTCTTCCTCAAGAGTGTTCGTAACACCACTCAGAAGGCTTTGATCTTAGAGAGGCCCTCAAAAGAAAATTAAATGTTTGACTTATACACATTATTCACTGAGTGAACAGTCCTGCTAATTCTGAAGTTGAAAATGGTGTCTTGAATCTCATGGTGCACTGCACATCCTTACACATGATTGAATAAATAAATTGGCAGAGAATCCCAAGCTGGCAGGGGATAGGTTTGGTTGGGTTAAATCTGGATTATAAAAAGTTGTGCCTTTCTAGGAAAGAAAGATGCAGATACAATAGAAATAGTCTGGGGGGAGGGACAGATGGAATCAGGTTACTCCCATCCAGGACTTGGCATGTAGGTTGTGTTTTCTCTTGCTCTTGAAGACTAATCACAAAAGAGAATCATTGTCATGGTCTAACAATGCAGCACAAAAAGCACAGAGGACTTCAAATATGGCCTGTTTGACACCGGTGCATGCAGCCCTGGCTCTCATTACACAACCAGCACTGCTTTTCATTTGTCATACAGAATTGCAAAGTGGTCATATTTTTCTTTTCATTTCTTTCTTAAGTTAATAAAAGTCTTGATGTATAACTAGAGGATTCTTATAGATTTGTGTGACGATGATAATTTTTGGTTGTCATTTTGGTGTGTTGGATGTTGGATGAGCTCCTGTCCAAACACAGCTGACAAATTTCTTTGGCCAACATTGCCTAAGAAAAAAAAAAAAATTAAAGCAACAGACTGTAAAACAGCATATTGCTCTGCCTGCCAATACTGATGAACTATACAGAAGTTTAGGGACTGGACATTTTCTTATTTAAGATTAGTTACATGTCAGCTATGCAGTAAGTTGTGACTCTTTTGTGGTATGTCTGTTTAGGGTAACTGACAATTGCAAGTCTGCACTGATAAGAAGAAATGGAATGCAAAGTTGATGTTTGTGGACTATAGAACAGGCTCACATTACCTAGCTGATCTCTAAAATGTGTAGTGGTGATAGCTGCCATCCAGAAAAGAACTTTGGAAACTGCACTGCTCTGTTCATCTTCAGACTGTGGAAGTATAAGACACCAACATAAAACAGTGATCTGTACACACAATGACTGCTGGACTTACTGTGTAATTATAGGAGAAATGTCAAAAATACATGTCAGTGCTATGCTAGCTAGGGCCACAAAATGTTTGTTTCTTTTTCTGGTTTCATACCAGTGTGAGATGTAGAGGTGATCCAACTGTGGGTCACCTACTGTAACACTGTCTATTGAAAAAAATGACTTCTTACTTGAGGGGCTCCCTCTTCATTCCACGGGAGCTCCCAAAATAGCTCCTCCCACTTGGCAACTCTACTGCCTCCAGCATTCAGTAGACACAGGAGAACACCAAATCACCTTCAGTTGAAAATGTTTTAATTGTGATATAGAAACAGTAGAAAAATGCATAATATTGCACATAAATACTAAATTGCACTTTCTCAAGGTACAGATCTCTGCATGGAGTGGGTGACCTGAATGGGTGTAATCTAATAATGGGAGGCCATATTGTGTCTTCCTGACATGTCTTATACATTTAACAGTACCATAATCTACATGAGAGCTGCTGTTAGAAAATTACTTAAAGAAGTCAGTAATTACCTGCTTTGTAATAGCGTGCAAGTTCAGTATCATTGCTACATCATCAGTGTCTATTTTTTTTTTTTTACCACCTGCTACCGTACTCCTTTAGCACTGTATAATAGCCCTTCTGCTCTTGCTGCAGTTCAGTTCAGTGCACAGTTGTGGTAGACACGTGTTTGGTGTTAGTTTTCTGCTGTTGAAAATGTAACTGCACAAAAAAGAACAATTGCAAGATAAATCAATATTACAAAGAAACAGTGTAAGTGTTTGCTAACTGGATGTAAGACAAGTGACAGAAAAATAAATATGTTCCCAGACTTTAAATCTGAGCTTTGCTGTTACATGCTGAGTGATGAGAGGCAATGCAAATTGTTAGAGAAATGTCAAAATAGCTTTTACTTTTCATTGGAAATTCAAAACAAATACTGTTTAAGTTATTATAGAAAATTCTCTTCCTTATAGTCAAAACATTATATACGTTGTAAAAAAAATCTGACCTAACCCAGAATACTTTTCTAATAGTTGTACCTGCTTCAAGAGGAGAGGCCAAGATATATATTTCATTTCACAGTTCTTTGTTAGAAAAGATTCAGTTAATCTAAAATATAAATTCTGAATATTATGTGTCAGGAGCAGAAAGCGGCAGGAGGCAGGTTGGCTGGCTAGTTGGTTGTTTGCACAGTGAGCTAAATAAAGAGAGGAATAGGAAGACAGGGAGGGAGAAAAGCTTCTTCTCAATTCAGGGGCTGACACACCTCTGTAGGACCGCCTTCATCGGCCTTGAAGGTTGATGTTAGCATCGCAAAGTCTTGAATTATGGAGAATTCAGTTTCTGGGTTCTGCCACATTCTCATAAAACTAAAATACAACCATTACTGATTTTCAGATCAATTTTGGAACTGTTTTATTTTGTTTTTGTTTTTTTAAAAAAAGGCTGCATTTCAGATGCAATCGGCCTTCCAAAGCAACCTTCAAAGGATGCAGCCCTGACTTGAGACATAGTTAAAGGTTCATAAAAAGAGAAGTGGGAGACGGGATATTAGCAAAGGCAGGCAGACTTGAGTTACAGTACATGTTCACAGGGGCGTATTTGATGCAATGATGGACTGATTAATACATAAATCACCCAAGCGACACCCTCCTACCAACACCTAAACTAATGGTTCCACTCAGAATTCAGCTCAGAACATGATAGCTTTATCTGTTATTTGAAACTTTGAACATTTGAGACAAGAACTTGGAAGCTGCTGGATTTTTGCAAGTGTTTGTAAATGCCTTGGACCAATCAATTTACAGCCATGTTTTGGTTTTAGCAGCAAGGAGTGATCTGATTGGCTGAAGGCAGCCTGTGACAGGCAGATGCTTCAACTTGTTTTGTAAAAGTGCCATACCACATGGTTTCTCTTCGCCTATCTTGGCTTCACAAAAATGAAGAGAGGCCAATGTAAAGCGCCTTCTGTGGACATGTACCATCAGACAAACTGAGCAGCATGGTAACAGATAAGAAGAGAGGGATGATTGTTTGGGTTTACACAGTCAGAACAGACATTCTGTCATGTACTGTGCTGTGTTTCAGTCTTTTTCGCTCAAAAGTCAAATCTTTGTGCTTTGCTGAAGGTGGGGCTGATGTCCATTCAAAGATATTATAGCTTCTCTCATAAAAGACCCTCCACACGGCGCCTCCTCTTGTGGCCAAGTAATCTGCTCTAAGGGGAAAAGACCAAAAAAGTGCATTGCATTCATTTGAAGATGCAACAAAAAGGTATCAATATAAAGTGAGAGGTGCATTTACACCAGTACAGATATAAATGTCCGTCTTGCTCAAAAATACATGTACAAAAATGTGTGTCAAAGCTCACCTAGTTTTTGCAGGTGTGTGTCGATCTTCTCCAGCAAAGATGCCAGAAAAAGACGGAATTTTAAAGTTTTTTTTGTCTCCACTGTCCCCCAGCTGACCTAACTTGCAGTCTCAGCTCAGAACTCTAAATCAGCCGGTTTCTGTCCATTCTTGTGGGTTGATTACCCCATCAGAATATTCCTGCAACCATTGTGAGAATAACAGGGGTATTAATGTACCCGATAAAAAAGGCCATTTCCCTAGCCTTCATGTTTTATTCAAAGGAACCAGAGTTTCCAGCGAGCATGCTTTTTGGACTCTGTCTTGGACTTGCGTTTTGGGGTGGATGTGAAGACTTCATTGGGGTAAGGCAAAGCAGGGCATTGCTGACTGTCCAGTGGACAAAGTCTCTTCATCAGGGGCTGCAGCTTGTCCTCTTGCAGTTTAAAATCCAGCTCGACGCTGCAACACAAAAAGAGCAAAATTCACTTTTTCACTGACATAAAGATCAGGATCATTAATCTGGCAGCTGTAAAAGTTGTCCATTGGATGGCTATAACATTTATGACTCAATTTTTGACTTATTTTTTTATGTTAGTAATCCACTGATGTCCAGATGGAGGCTGGGAGGGAGGCAAATGGACAGACACCCTGGCAGCATGAATTAGTTGTGGCATATATCCATATTTCAGAGACTCCTCCGAGTAATAGAGTTCCTTTGCATCATCTCTGCATTTTTATGCATCATGCAGTCAAAGGGCTTTTCCTGCATAGATTATATTTGTATTAAAAAAAGGAGCCAGAATGTGGGTTGCTCTTGACTTCCACATCCGCCGAGTGTAATCCCAGGCTGGTCATCGTCTGATTTTGTTCCGGCACCGTAGTTGTTGAACTCTCTCTGCGATTAAATCTCTCTGGCCCGAGAGAAATGTGGGGCTTAATCCCATCCAAATGAAACCATTGAGAGGCCAAGCAGAGCCTGATTAACTGCCTGTATTCAAGCAAGGGATAAATGCACTATTATACACCATCTCCTTTCACTTTAGTGCTATTGATTTGTAGAATTCTGTTTAATGTATTTATTCTTAGGGTGTGCAATAAATTTGGAAGGGATCATAGTGGAAATAGAAGAGATACTCCTCTTACCTGATAACCACAGGCCTGTCTGATCTGCGCTCCCTTTCTTTCACATTTTTATAAACACTCTCCGACTTATGGAGCTCATTGCTGTCATTCAAAGTGCAGAGGATTAAAGGCAAAACTAAAGCTGCCAAAAGAGACAGCATCTGACAAGTCAAGGTCACACATGCTGTCCTCTGCTTGTCTGCCGGCAGACAAATAGACGTTAAAGGTACAAAGCTCAGCCTGATAGGGTAACTGCTTTGATGGGCAGTGTAATTAGTTTGCTGAAGGATATGCTCTACTGAAAGTGACATAATGAATCCTGGGAACTGTCCTCACCCTTAAGATAAGTGTCAGTTAAGAACAGAGCTCTATTAAAGCCTTCAGGGGGGAGAGACCGGGTTACAGTTTGGCAAGCTAAGACTACCAATGAATCAATATGTTAGAAAGACAGAAATTATAAAGTGAAAGAATGCTGTGGTGTCTACTCAACATCATTATTATAAAAAATTGCAGCCAAAAGAATCAACTTGAATCGGAACCCCAAGAATGCACTGATACTGTATACACATTAAAGAATTTCCCCTTAGGGCTTGATAAAGGAATTCTGATTCTGACATCTGACCCACTATACTTGTAAGCATAACCCCACTCATGCAGCCTGTGACTGTTGTGTACATGGAAGCACACCTAAGGGTAGCGGGCAACCTTGCTGAATAAACCACTGTTTGAAAAAACATGCCAACAGCTAGGCACACCACTAACAGCACAATGACAGTATGTCTTTTGAAAGTGTGCACCGAAGGGGCATTACACATGGGTTTATTTAAACATTTCACAATGAGCTAAGGTGAAATAAAAAAAAGATGTTTTCACAGTGACATTGAAGTGGAATCCCTGTGTGAACGGGGCTCTGAACTGTCTGTTGATAGGTATTACATGTGTCACGTTACAACTTTTAAATTCGCAGGTGTGGGAGAATAGGCTGCATGGATGAAGAGCAAACAATGATCATTTACACTCACTACCCACAATCTAATGATACATTGCCATCTGAAACACTTCCTCTTTAAAAGGAGATTTATTAGCACATTTTGTTTTATCAAAACAACCTTCGGCTCCACAGTTCTGATTTCCACTTCAAATGGAAGCACGCAGGTCTTCTGAATCTCTGACAATGAAAAACTCCCTTTTACTTTTCCAGAATAGACTGAAGCTTTTATCTTGGCAGAACTGCTGCTTCATGCAGTGCGCAATCTCTTATTTATGCTATCCACTGATTCATTTCCTCCTGACCTTATGTCTATTTGTATCTTGTTTTTTTTATGTTACTGTAAAAACTTTGTCTTTTGCAGCTGATGTTTAAATAATGTTGACTTGACAGAAATCACAGTAGCACAGTTTAACACAGAATAGCCTCAGCAATTATTAAACAATTAATAATTTGGCAGATCACTGCAATTACTGTATGCTGTGGACAACATGCCTCACTGTGAAGCCAAAGGCAGCGCTGTACGATGCGGGTGGCACTGGGGAGCAGGTGCTTGAACAAACAAAAGCCCTATATCTAAGATCATCTCTGTACACAGACAGATTGAAGCAGCTGGAGACAGGGAAGCTTTTCTAGGGCATTCAGTAAAGCAGATTAATCATCTCTTTAGCTATGCAGTGTGAGTAGCTGTTGCTGTGATCAGTGGCAAGCCGTTTGTTTGTCTGTGGTCGTGGTATGCTGAGCACAATTCAATGATTGTCGTTCCTGGGAGAGATATTGCTGCTCTGAGATGTCTTTTTAGCATGGTGAACGCTAGTCATTCAGCCGCAGTGTACCTGCTTGATACTGTTCTTTCTTCTACTCAGAGTCATTTCCCCTTTGGCCATTCATAGTTCAAACCCTCCACTTGACAAAATGAGTGGTTCATATCCAACATAGTGCATCTTCTGAACTACATGATGGGGCATCATAGATTGAATCACCAGAGAATGACAAGTTATCTCCCTTACTGACAGGCAGCAGTTGAAGCAGCAACTTCCCACAGCTCTCTCTATGTAAATGACGTGCAGAAACTCTTCCCCTGTCATGTATACCCGACATAAAAGCCACCGCCGTCGTCTGTTACACAGCTTTCTGCCTCACAGAGAAAAACCCCAATCTCATTAATGAGAACTGAATAGAATAGGCAATCTTGACAATTGTTCAACAAAACAACCACAGCTCCGCCATCTCAGCATGGGACACAAGTGCTAATTAGCTCCACTGCATCTCATCACACTGAACTGCAGTTGCCTTTGCCTGAACTTAACTGTTCTTCAAAGTCATTGTTAGTTCCAAATTGGAAACACTACATTGTATACTTTGATTCAAATGCTGGGTCTTAGTCAACACAGCATGATGAGGAACAGAAGCTGTTGATACTTTGATCAGAGCATGTTTTTAATATGGGCTTCCTGTTTGACACAGTGGTTGTCCGGATGTAATCTCCAACTGATTATTCTGCAAATCTTGTTTGGACAGCACATGCAGATGACAAGGGTATAGAAGGAACACATAAGGACACAATCTATATAGTTGTGTGTAACTGGGCACCAACATGGTGAAAGTTACATTTTTCCTTGGATTCCAAAGTAAGGGAAAAGGTATTTGGTGAAAATGACAAGTCTGTTACAGTTCAAACAGGATCAAAGAGCTTATCTCCTGACCACCATGGTGCACTGTGTGAAGGGGCACAACTTCAAACCTTACTACTGTGAGCCAGCAGAAGGAAAAAGCTAATCTGTCCTCTGACCGCACAACAAATTTAAAACTAATGAGATTCAACCATTAATTGATAAATGTCTGCACATTTTAAGCCTTCCACGGCCCATTTGAAAAGTCGATTGTTTACTGCACTGTGTGCTCTTAGCACATATGCATACATTTAATTCTGAGTACTATGTAAATGTCATTGGGGTGCTACTCCTGTATTTTTGATATAAGGTTGTAGTAGTGTCGCATTATGCTTTGCTGAGTGAAATGACTGCCCTTTTCCCAGTTGGTATTGACAGTGGGATTATTCCTATATATCTATAGCTTCTCTGCTCTTCTATAAGTTGCCCCACATGTGCCCTATTTGTTGCAGTAATGTGTGAGATGCTGCAGCGTACTGCTGCGTAGAGACTTTCAGTTATGGAGCTGAAGCCTGGATAAAACCCACAGATTGACTACATGCGCTCAGCTGCTGCTGGAGCCCTGAGTTTATCGGACATATATGCCAGACCACGCTGAAAATGACGCATCTCAGAGACTGATAATCTTGGTAACAGCTGCAACATGCTTACTGTCTATAACTTTGAGGGATAATTGGTCCCAACTTGCTGTTCTTGGCTAGTTTTAATTTGCCTGGCTGAGCTCAGGCGCCTTATCAAGGTGTCTCACAGAGTCATTTGTCCAGCAAAGTGATTAGCTGCTCTGTCAGCAATTTAACTCACTGGATTAACGCAGTATAATAACAGAGGTGCTGGTGATGGAACCACAGAGCTATTTACTGAACAGTACATCTGAAATGACATTTTTATTTTATTTTTCTCCCCATCCTCTCTTTGAAGGTTTTCTGCTGCTTGGCTTTGCTGGAGAATACTAAACAGTACTATTTGCAGCATTTAAGATATTTATGACAATTTCTTTGGCAGAGACTAATAGTACTGTGATAGATTACTGCCCTGCCTGCCAACCACAGCTCTGCTGTCTTCAATGACTGTTAAAAAACAAAAATAAATGACTATTTAACAGATGAAATGATAATCTTTATAGTCTTTATTATTAGAACTCTGCAGAGTGTATCTTCATTACGATTTTATCAGCTCTGGCTTAATAAAAAAAGGCTGAATGTATTTGCTAATTAATTCAAGTTGCTTGTATGTATTGTCATATCATATATTTTTTTCAGGATATAATCAGTGAAGGAAAATGTAGAGAAAGTTTCTCATTTTTGTCTTAGAAATGACATTACTGTTATACTCATTATGTTTGTCTGTTGCACCTTTTACCTGGGCTCCAGCTCACATAATATGGATAATATGTTAGTTTTACAGATATGTATTTACATTGTCTTGAATTAATATTTGATATCCTTTAAGTGTATAGAGTAGTGGTGGGTAAACAAATTTAGTGAGGAAACAACAACACAAACCGACAACTAATGCATGCACAGGAGAGAACTGTGTGCAGAAATAGACTTAGAGGAATGAAGAAAGGATCAGCACTAATGCGCTGTTACAGTGCAAACCAACATTACGTGCTTTGTGATAGACAAAATGTGTGATCATTGTGAGCAGCTTATTAACCTGTAAATAGGAATACTTTTACTCTATCAGGAGGTGAAGGTAACAAGAAGATGTATTCACACACTGTTGCCAAAGATCATGTATAGACATTTACTTATGTGCTTATTAGTGAGTCGTGGTGTTCTTCCATGAATATATTGCATTGTTAGTGATGTTAGTGATAGAAAAGTTGATC
>JAVQJX010218724.1:0-10852 GCA_036025115.1 Ambassis agassizii | reverse complement strand
TTTAATCCATGCATAATAAAACAGGAACTAGAGTTTATGTTAAATGTTTATGCACAACAGTTACAGTACTGTTAGCTTTAACTATTCACTGTGAACTCCAGCTCTTTACAGTGTGAAGGGACCCATGACTGACAGATGCATCAACAAGATGGTAAAATCGAAGCAGCAGAGGATGAGTTATCCTTTTTACACCCTGGTGTGGGTCAAGCTGTTAAAAGTATTTTCTTGAACATTAGAAAGCTTCACCTGAGCCACTCAAGGTAAAATTATTATTATTTTTTTTAAAATTTCTTTGTTATAATATTAAATTGACATCCTTTCAAAAGTAGCAGCTGGTTGTTGTGACAAAGCAGCAACTTCCAGGCATGAAAAATAACGTCAATAAACGAAAAGGAGGATATGGAGAAAACTGCAGTTCCACCCACAGCCTCTAGGGGCTGGTTCCAAAAGTCAGTGAATAACCATAGACTCCAGTTTTACAGCAGAAATAAACATGTCTACATCCTGGTATAAAAATGGTTCTATTGATATGATCCGGACTAATGAAACAGTCTGTGGTCAGTATAGATTGGTCTGTTGAAGTATCTCCTCAGTTTGACACTAGAAGCATTATTAAATCAACGGATGGGTTCATCCATCTTTAGGTACAAAAAAAAATGCAGAATCTGTTTGAGGGCAAGATGACTGAAAAACTAAAGTACAGTTAAGAATCAGGGCAGATGTCACAGTGTAAGATGTGTGTTTGAATTTGATTCCATGAAGACTTTAAAGTTCAGAACACTTACCAAAGTATTAAGATTACCCAGCAGAGTCAGACCTGTTCATTTACTTCATAAACAATATTTTTTGGAGAAAAAAAATCAATTCACTTTAAGGACTGATGTGTCCCAGATTTCTCTCTTTCAGCTTTACTGAGACACCAAGGTCTGAATGCTGTTTCACAGCCTTTTGCACCCTGCCAAGAACTAAATCCCCAGAGAAACATTAAACACTTGTAATTTTAAGCGAGTAAGTGAAATAAAATGTGAAGATATACTGCAAGAAGGATAAAAAATCCACTTCAGCAGATTAAATCCTAAAATAGTGATTCCCTCTTTAAAACACCACAGTGTTATGTAACTTTAGTAATATGAGCTTCTGTTGTCCCTGCATTATGTATGTGCTGTAAAATCCTATAAAATGTCAATATGCTGGTGCACCATACATTTCCTACATTTTTTTTCCTGATTATGCAAAATGTAATTCAAATTCAAAGGGTGTAGGAGGGGAAAAGATAAAAGAGGGAGGGAGCACATTAAAGTATGAAGCTATTATTTTTCTCTTTATGTATGTGTGTAGGTGTGGGAGATGGATATCTGTAGGTGGCTTATGCACCAGAAAGTATTTTTTCATCCATTTTTGCACATATTTGTCTGTTGTATGAATGAGATATTGTCTATACTCTGAGAGCAGGAGTGATTAAAGAAGCAGAGAGAGAGGTGAGATGAGTGAGGAGAAAAAAATGGTGAAAAACAATGAGGAGGAGGAGGAGGAGGAGGAGGAGGGTAAAAAGCTTGGTGATGCTCGGGTGCTGGGGACTGGCAGGGAGTAAAGGAAGCGGATTGTAGTCAGCATGCAAATTAATAGCACCTTGGCAGCTCAGAGATTGTGGCATTTGCAAATTATCTGAATATTGTGACCCAGTCTTGCAGCTCATGATTAATGATAGCTAAGATGTGCTCTGAAACATATGCAGCCTGAAAAAAAGAAGCTAGAAACTAATTACTATTGCAATAAAGTAACACGCTGCTGCGCTGTGCTAATTCTGCAGATGTAAATAATTAAAAGACGCTATCAGACGGACTTTTACAATTATCTGGAAACATCACTGCACAAGTTAAAGTGCACTAAAATACATAGACTCCATGCTGTGTGATAAATTGTGTGCAGTCTGTACTAAAACAGAGCGCAGATAGAGCAGTCTGAGATGTATTTAGTCTCTTTCTAGAAAGACACAAACAGAGGGGCGAAGAAAAAAAGCTGCAAATATGGTGCAGACATATCTCAAGATAAAAGCTGGGTTAGCATGTGATAACCACAATAAAGCTGTAACATGTCCAAGGGCAGAGAACTACGACATGAGCTAACTCTGACTGCTGAAGCATTCTTTGGCCTCTGCGGAAACTCATTCTCTAGATTTTATCTCAATGGTCTTACTTACTACTAAATACAGACTAGTCTAATGGGCCCAATTCGATCTATTTTGTCTATTTTGTGTGTAGATTTTATATCAATCCAATTTTTAAGTTGTTATGATGATGAGTCTCACAAAGGTCTGTTTATTTTGAAATTTTCCCTCTATTCCGCTCTGATGACGACTTTCCAGGTGCTTTTGTGTAACAAACCATCTAGGTTCTGCGAACTTCAAGCCTCCACATTTAAATTGTGAGACTTGTCTGCTCTAAAATATGCACAATAATTACACAGTACTGTATGTAAGCTCTTTATTTGATTTTTTTACAGTGTAATTCCTCCTTATGAATAAGAAGGATCAGTGAGAGATGTCACACCTCAAAAATAAAACACCGGTAAAATCATTACACTACAGCTAGAAATGACTAATTGAGGGATTATGGATCTAAATGTGTCAGAAAAGAATTATGTACCTTTTCTAGCTGGGCGTTCTGTTTAGATTTATAAAGGACCTCCCCGACAGCCACAAACACGGACAGCACCAGTCCTGCAGCCAGAACGATGAAGATCCCTCCGATGTTCTGCACTCCCAGAGCACTGGCCTCTTTGCTCTCCTCCTCAGGACAGCCGTTGCCTCTCCACCATTTCTCCTTCATCATGTGCAGCTTCCCTTCCTCTTGCAGCTGCAAAATGGCTATGGTGATTTTGTCTCTGTACGGAGAGCCTGCAGACACAAAAACACAACATGAGAGCAGAGAATGCGGATAAAAGCCAGATATGATTATACCACACGTTGTTGTGTTGCCAACATGTTATCATATAACCTGCTATGTTATTGTTGTCTGCTTAGAGAGACTTTTTTTTCTTCAAATCCCACTAATCCTTATTTTTTTACAGAGTGATTCCAAAATTCTCTCTCCTCTCTGCAGTGCGTGAATTTTAATGCACAGGCAGTTGGCAACCATGATTTGGCTTTGTGTGACAGTGCTGCTGTTGAATTAGCTGCTTGTTTGTGCACTCTTTCATTTTGACAAAACTGCTGCCTATAAACAGTGGAGCCCTGTGGGGTGTGTATTACATGGGTGCATGTGTTTGGGATTACTTGTGCGTATTGGTGACACGGTGTTTTATGCACGCGGACGTCATGTTGAACCCAAATCCGCAGAAAAGTGAGAAGGCGCCAGAATTAGTGACAAAGCATTAAGGAACAGCAGGCGCTGGCCTGATCAAAGCAGGAGGGGGGGGGGGGGCAGAGTAGCAGAGTGGGGTCATGTTCCCTTCCTTTCCACAGCATTGAGGGCGTAGCGTACACACTCCTGCCTCAACTGGGCCAAGAAAGATTAATACTCACAGTGAGGGTTCATGTTTTCACTGCTTTAAGAGCTTGTTAGTGTATTTATGTGATTACAGAGCTCATACATAATAAAGCCTGCTTGTACATTTCCATTTTTAAACGTTTGGCTTATTCAGAGAGACTTAAAAGAGATGTGAAAATTTCATAAAGCACGCATAATAAAAATTATTTTACAAAGCAGGAGAACATTTTGTGTTAAAACTCCAGGGCAAAAAGAAACAGAATCTGGCCCCAGGTAGTGTGTATCACAACACTTTGGTTGCTGTCATACAGTTGCGCCTGTCATCCCCTTCAGTTGATTCTCTCCCTGCGTCTCATCTATCATTTATCTAATGCCATCCATCATCCTTTCATCTCCAAGACTCTACGCTGACAAAGGGGGACAAAACTATAAAACTGAAAATTACACACCGGTTTTAGAGCATGTTTTCTCTTAGCTCATAGTCCTTTATGTGAGCACACTGAGATGTTGGTGCAGATATATTTACAGTATATACTTAAAACACAGATTTAAGGAAATGCATGTGACCGTGCACGTGAGGAGCATATGCCTGCTTCATTTGAAGAAGAGAGATCTATCAAGTATCTGAGTCCCCTGATTCAGGCTCCCCTCATATTTCAAATGATTAATGATGGCCTAACAAAGCGGGCCTTGGATAAATGCTAATGGGATGGGTCCTTAGAGAGGAGGATATGGAGAGCGAGGCCTGGGCGAATGGAAAAGCACTGTGCTTGACACACTGTGCATACACAACTACCTGACAGATGTCTAACATCTATCACTCCTACACTGTCTGGCCTCAAGTATTAATGTGATCACTGTTTAAGCTAATAGCAGTATATGACGCATTTACGGTTTTGGGAAAAGGACGTGTGAAAACTGACAAGCAATAAAAGGTTCAGACTTATTACTGGGCTTGTTCTGGTTTATTGCTCTAAAAAGCCCTACAGGGAGTGAGCTGCTAAGACAGTGTTCAGCAGGGTAAAAGTTACAGGCTAAAGGTTGATGTGAAGGCTGTGGTCTTCACAAGGAGAACGGTACCATGTAGAAAAAACTGATAAAGCATCCATATTCATCGTTAGAGACTGCTGGCGTGAAAACGGAACTCACTTTCAAATAATGAGCTGACTCTTCTATCACAGAGGACACATTTTGTAGGCTCTAATCAGCTTTATTTCTGAAATCCTGAGCAATGAATATCAGGATTAGACACAGTTAGTGGGCTGTAATAACTTTAAAAATGGACATTAACTGTAATGCATTTAAATATTCAACCGCTTACCATTGAATTAAAATGATTTATATATTTTGTCACCTATTTGTTACACTACATGCACATAGCACATGAATGAAAAAAAGGAGCGTGTCCATGTCCTTGCTTCTATGAGTCCATTTCAAGGGCATCCAGAGTGAGTACTTCTGCACTTATGGAGCCACAGCGGGACTATATTTCACAGCATCACCTCAGCTTTGTTACAGCCACAGTGATCACTGTATCCCTGCAGATTCATAACTGCCCCATGCTCATCAGCAGCAGCAGCTGAGTCCAGATGCGGATGGCCAGAATTAATCCTCCATATTTTGATGGCCTTCATATCACTGATCATAGATGTGACCATTTACAGCTGATTCACCACAGTCTCATCATAACTGTCCTGACACTGGGAGTGTGAACTCTTGTATAAAACAAAACTGGTATGCTAATATTCTGATCATCTGTGCATAATGGTGCTTAAAAATGTTATAACAATAAAAGAAATTGTGGGTCAAAAAAAGCAGCTCCTACTTCTCATCTGTACTCTCTGAAGTGCTTTTTAGTTGCCATCTAATGCTCAGATACAACTGAGGCAGTGTCATGTAAGTCAAAAGGAACTGCACTGAACGGACTCTCAGCTTGCTTTCTACCTTTCACCAAGCTGCACTAAGCGTCTCAGTTTATGTGGCTCCAAAGTACAATCAAACACACCATTAAAACTGTTTGTGAACAGTGTTTGACCCAGGTTGGATTCTTTACTCTGTAAATAATCGTGTGAAAAAATCATTATGACTCAGAAAGAAAAAAAAAACTTGCTCAGGCAGTGAGCTGCAGGCACATTTTAACCTTATCCATAAATTCAACCTTTTCAGCCATTCGCTTTTCATTAAGCTAAACCTCTTACACCTCACTCTGTCTAACCATTATACCAGTGACCCCATCAATAAAGGTCAACCTTCCTGCTCTCAGAGCTTATTCATCATTCACACTATATACCTTTATCTGTCACACACTATCTGCAGAATCTCTCTGACACAGAGCTATTTGAATGTTTTATAACACGGCAGACCACACAGAGGTTTGAGGTCATTTACCCATTGGTGTTCCCACTCCGTAGGCTTTGGAATCGATGAGGCCTCCAACCTGTGTGAGGTTGCAGTTGCGCTGGGTCACAAACTCAATGGTGGTGGACTCCATGAGGAAGGCGTAGTCAGAGGTCAGGACACGCTGGATGCCCTCGTCCACGTTCTTGACCATCACGGATTGCCTCCTGCTGTTCATGAACTCCCACATCTTGTCATAGGTGGAGATTTTTGTTTTCTGTAAGTAGCCAGAGAAAAGGAATAGAATGAGACCACGAACTGGAGTAAATGTGGAGGGTCTGTTAGGATTAGGGGAATCTATTAGTAGAACAACAATATTTCTAATAATGTTTTTACAAGGATAGGAAAGATTGTTGAGCTCTTTCTATTTCGCCCCCTTTCAAAACACAGTTAGCATTTTTAAGATGAACAGAAGTAATGAGCTGGTTGCAATTTGCAACCTCACCACTAGATGCCACTGAATCTTACAAAATGTCTCCTTTAAATAGTTAATGTATTTGTCAGCAAGGCTAGTGCAATTTTGACTAATGACCCCAAAAAACAGGTAACAAACTGAAATGCTCGAACTGCCGTTTGGGAAAACGACACCTCATGCAGCATGAGAATTGTAGCTGCGATTATATGCTCTTGACTTTCATATTAACATCATGTGTTTGTCTGGCTGCACTGTAATCACGGGAATCAACAGGGTCTAAAATATTAAGATTTTTCAAGAAAGATTCCTCAGAAAAACTTCACCAGCAGACTCAGCTACCTTGAAGAATGTCATGGTGGCTCCGTCCTCCACCACCCCGTATGGGATTTTAGTCTGTTTGGCCAGGTCATCGGCTGAGTCTATAGGTGACTCCATTCTCTCCACGGTGAGGAACGCAGCCAAGTTGGCTGTATATGAGGAAATGATGATGAGGGTGAAGAACCACCAGATGCCTCCCACTATTCGAGTCGACAGAGCCTTGGGCATGAGCTCTGAGCCTGGCGTAAGGGGAAGTGGCAGAAGTGAATATTACACTGCAACAATGCATTCACCTTATCATGGTTTTAATCTTCTCATTAAGTTTTATTTTTAACATGTAAAAAGAAAGACGAGACTGGCTCCTTTAAAAATAGTCCAACTTGTTTCAAGAACTCTTCAAGTTTTCAGTTCAGGCAGATGTGCCACTCGTTTCAAGATTTCATCACTCGGGAGAGCTCTCAAAACAAGAGGATTGTTGGATTTCAAAGAAGAGAAAATCATCTTGTCTCAGTCACAAGTGTCTGATTTAAATAACACAGGAGACAGAGCAAAACTCTATTTAAAAATGGCTCATGAGAACAAGGTGTTTACTTAGATCAATGATATCAAATCAAACACATTTAATATTGATCACACGAGCACAGACTGGAGAAGAGACAGGCTGTTTGGGGCAGAGAGTCATGTACCCAAGGTAACCTCACATCCTGACTCCACACCCCACTGATCCCTAGGTGCTGATGGGCCAAGGGCAAGAGGAGAGGACACTGGGTACTAGTGCTCATATCATTACTACAACAAACTGAATAGTTATACTGTGTATAATTTAAAATGCTGTCAGAAAGATAAACATATATTCTGTTACCTTTTTTTTTAACTTCTTCACTTATGTGGGAAATCATCAGTAAATCTATCCATGTGTGTTATTTACACACTGAGGTTAGGTTTCTGTTCTGAGCTGATTAAAAATTCATTTTATGCACATTTACTCAACATTCCATATGGACTTCCAGAGGTCTATCTCTATTGCCCCTGGCTTGGTTAAAAAAAAAATCCAACCCTAAGGGACAGTGGGATATAGAGAGCTCCAGCTCTACAGAGCAACTGTAGCCACAGGCTGAGGCAACTACCTTGCTGCATGAGAGCCCCAACTCCAAACCAGAAACTATTGAGCAGCGTAAAATTGTTTTCCACCACATCCGAGTCTGGGTTGCATGGATGCGGATTGTACCACTCGTAAGGGCTAAACCTATAAAGGAGAGAGCAGAAAGACACATATGTCAGCACAAAGCAGAGAACAATGTGTTTTCCCTGGTGCAGATTAAATGGCTGATAAAACATGAATTTTAAAACGTTACGAGCAGGAACAAAGAGAATGTAAATGTGCAGGAATCCTGTTTTGTGGCCTCGGGATCTAAGCTTCTGCAAGAGACGAAAGCAAATCATTCAGGCTTTCGCCGAGATCAACTTATTGGCATATTCAAATGCCATCAGTTTATTGTGAGAACAGATCAATAGAGTGGAATAACACTGTCACTGGTGATAATGTACCAGTGTGTGATGATCTTTGGAGCTCATTCTAATTCAACTGAGTCGGGAGCCTTTATGTGTTTCCCACAGCAACTGCAATCGCCGTTAGCTGCGGATATCCTCCTCACAGCCCAACATGGGATTTGTGCTCTCCTTTTTTCTTCCCAGTAGCCATCTCTCCTCTTTTCACACACACACCCTCCTCATCCCTCACTATTCCCATCCCAACAACCCATACTTTTTTTTTTTTTTCCCCTCATCTTTTTTACCCCACATCCACTTGCTGCCTGCCTGGGCTGATTGTCAGTTGTGTCATCTTGTCAGTTGTGGACATTTCTCATTTATTATCCTAAGCAAAAGTGGCATGGCATTAACGCGAGGTGATTGGGTTAGCGTTAAGCATCAGGAATTGATTGAGTTTGTGCTGAAGTGGCTGATAGAGGGAACATTGCTTATGCAGAGTTGAGGTGCCCCGTCAGGTACGGCTGTTGAGGAGCTTTTTCCACAACATGCTGCATGCTAATAAGCCTGTGGGCAGCATCTTAAGGGTTTAGACCGTGCAGAAATGAGATGCAGTTTCTCATCTATAGCTGCACAGAAACACATACATTTGAATGACTATGTTTGTGAGCCAATTGAAGGCTAAATATATATAAAAAAAACAAATATATTCTGTATGTATATTTATATCTATACACTGTCTTATTGGCTGTATTTACTACAGAGACAGTGTGTGTGTATGTGTAGATATCAGTACACATATAGATGTAATTTGATCTTTCTTTGATGTTGCAGCAGCCTAATTAACGGTCTTATTTTACAAGCACTCTGAACATGGCAACGTTTTTGTCACATTGCTCTTGCTTTAGAGCTATTTTCTGTGCTGTCCCCTTGAGAATCATGTGTGTGGACATGGCTGTGATGACACACTATAATTCTTCCCGTCAACGGCATCTGGATGCCTGATTTACTGGAATGTCAATGAGCTCTGTCTCCTTGGAACCACAGGCAACTGAAACAGCACAATGGCCTTGTGGAGACGTGTGGAATGCAGCTCGTGTGTGTGTGTGTGTGCCATGTTCCTCTATGTGTGCATCAAGCCTCTGGCGCATGACGCACACTCACAAATACATTATAGCTGTGTGGGTGTGGGTTTGTTTGTGGTTGAGTATTTGCATTGACTCAATCAAATGCATCTCAAAGTCAAACCTTCTCCGTAATGATTTATTTATGTTGTTGTTCGCGCTCATTACATATAATGTGCGGCTTCAGTCTGAGGCCGATTGTGGGTGACATCAGATACAGGCAGTAGGTGAGCTTGTGGGTGCAAATCTATACAATACACACACACACAAACACTTGATTGGATTGTATTTGTTCCTCTTGGTGTGTACATGTGTACTCTGTATGCGATCCCAATGGCTCCTCTGTATGACCTTTGCCTGCAGCTGGCCTGTATTCCTGCAGGCTATGTTTTGCACACCGATCACCAGGAAGAAGGGGATGTGGAACATGCGGACGTAAGGTCACCTCCTCACACCGAGCACAAGGGACATGTCGAATTGCACACAGAATTCTAAGAGGACTCCACCCCCACCACCTACGTTTTCTACCACACTCCTGCCTCTCTTCCCCTTCGCCTGTCCCCAGCCACAATAACACAAAACATACTCCCTCCATTTACTGTCTGTTGGATTCAATTACTCTGCCTGGCTTTATAGATCTGTTGGCCTTCTTCTCTTTGCCCACGAAAGAGGCTAAAATCACCGGTGTCTGGATCTTGGACTACAAAACAGCCACGGCCACTAATTCATGTAAACATGTTATAAAGCAATTTAAATTATCCATTCTTCTTGGCAGGTGGACATTTTCTACCCTGGAAAAAAAATGTTTTGTGATCTGAGACCATTTGTTTTGTTAATAAAGAGGGAAATCAATTCAGCCACAAACAGAGCTGGAAGGAAGCACTGAGTGAACTGTATTTCTCTGGAGCTTGAAATGGAAAAAAGTGTATCTGTGTGTATGTGTGTGTGTGTGTGTGTGTGTGTGTGTGTGTGTGTGTGTGTGTGTGTGGGAAGCGGTTCAAAGATGTGAATCCCCAGTGGGATTGAGGTGTTTAGTGTTTTATTGTGCAAAAGTGGGACTTCATAAGCTCACTCCACTTCACTCCATTTGCAGGGGATTAAAGAAAATAATATACTCTGCATTTGGGGGATTGACCAATCAATTGGCGGCCGTGCAATCAATAGTACAATTATGAGAGAACCAGCTCAGCGAACTGTAGCGAACACTATTCTTCTGATCTAAACTTTGCTGAATATTTTTGGTCACACAGTGTGACCACAAGCACTATATAATGTATATATAGTTGTTTTTTTTGCCACGGTGTGCAGAAAAAGGCACAATGCATGCACACAGACAAGAGCATTACAATTAAAAAGGCTAATTTGGTTACAAACCAATAAGAATATCAATATAATTGCATGCCAATCACTTACCCTGACTGCAGAGGAAAAGGGAGCTGGGGTAAAATTTGCATATTCTGAACTAACTTAGGTGACAGTTGCTGCTTTCCTCTCACATGATCATTTTGCCGGTAACATTTGATGATGTATGCATTAAATCCTAAACCACTCAGGACTGAGGAAAGGCAAAGAGGAGCTCTGGATTTAACACACATCACACTACATCGGTCATGCATCGAGGG
>JAVQJX010218711.1:0-10765 GCA_036025115.1 Ambassis agassizii | reverse complement strand
TTCAGGGGGATCGTGGACCTCCAGGGATTCCAGGACAGAAAGGAATCAAACTGTACGCTGAAGGATCCAAAGACTTGAAGGTCTGCATGTGTGTGTGTGTGTGTGTGTGTGTGTGTGTGAGCAAGAGAGAGTGTGTGTGTGTGTATGTTAATGTGTGTGTTTTGTCATGTTTCAGGGAGAACCAGGTGAACCTGGAGAGAAAGGCTGTCGTGGGATTACTGTGAGTCCGCCGGTCTGAGTCCTCCTTATGTCACTGGTGTCAGAGTCAGACTGACAAGTGTGTTTTTGATTTCTCCTCCAGGGTGCACCGGGCAGACCGGGGATTAGAGGGCAGAAGGGGGAGATTGGTGACCCTGGCTCCTTGGTAGGATTTGTGTTGATGTGTGATTCTGGTCTGCCTCAGTCTCACTTATTGATGGACTTTGTGTTTTAGGGTAAACCAGGGAAGGATGGGCTCCCTGGGGAACTCGGAGAGCAGGTAACCAACATGCTACGCTAATGTTAGCTTGGATTTCTGCACAAGTTAATGAACTACAAGTATCTGAGTCCCTGTAAAATGTCAGACTGAAGCTGTGTGTCCGTCTGCAGGGGGACCCAGGGGATCGAGGGTACCTGGGACCTCCAGGTATTGACGGCACCGCGGTGAGTACTGCAGGTTCAGGAAGTGTCACTGCAGCAGTGCAGCTGTGTCACCTCATCCTGTTTGTGTGTTCAGGGGGAGACAGGTGATCGAGGTCCTCCAGGACTCCCAGGAGAGGTGAGCAAAATCACAGGAAGCCCAACCAGTCCTACCAAAATAAGAGCAAGGTTGACCGTGAGGGCGTGCTGTGAGAGGGTTCATCTGTCTGAACAGCAGATCACACATTTGTTTTTCTGCTCTCATCAGATGGTCTGGAATCACAGGTTCCTGGAAGGACAGCGTGGGGTCCCCGGGCCCCGCGGGCCCCCAGGAGTCCCTGGAGAGCAAGGTGTCAACAAAGAACAGTGACAGAAAATTAGATTTGATCATTGATAGTTTATTTGTAATCAGATTACTTGTTTTTTTCTAATGGATCATGTGACCTGATGTTTTTTACTCTGACATGATGTTTGACCCGCTCATCTGTTTCAGGACTCATCGGGTTTCCAGGACTGAAGGGAGAGCCAGGTACCTTTAATCAATAATCAATAATCTGATTCATTTAAAGTCCTGTTTGTGTCTCTTATTTCTCTTGTGAAAGAGTTTGAAGTTTGTGTTTTGTGTCTCGAGGTGTTGCTCCGACTGGTCCACCTGGACCCCAGGGACTGCCTGGTTTCCCTGGAGCCAAAGGAGACACAGGAAACCCTGGGCCCTCCATCACCGGCCCACCAGGCGAGACTGGAGTCCCAGGGCGTCCTGGAGCGGATGGAGAACCAGGAGAACCGGGAATACCAGGTGATGTTCTGCTCTGTGTGTGGGTGAGGCTCTGGGTATCTCTGAATGTGTGGGGTCCATCCGAGAAACAGGCCGGAGCCCCCGACTTCACAACTTACAGACAACAAACAGCCACAGTCCCTTTTCAGTCATCAGAAAGTGGAATAAAAGCTTCAAACACTTCGGTCTTCTTTTCTTGTGTCAGACTTCCTGGAGGGAGACGTCGCCCCAACTGGAGTCAAAGGTCAAAAAGGCCTGATGGGATTTCCTGGAATGAGAGGGGAGGACGGACACAAAGGTGGGGGACACGTGGACAGGATGGTGGACTGCAGTACACGCAGTTCAAAATAAAATCCAGACATTATAAGACTGGTGTGTTCTATTGATTGATGATTGAATTATTGATCAATGTCCTCAGGTGTTAAAGGGAATGTCTGTGCAGCCTGTCCTATCGATTCTGGACCCCCTGGAGACACAGGTGAACCGGGGGAGCCAGGTGAACCCGGGTTAACAGGTAAATACACCAGACTTTTTGTACTGTTGGACTCCAGGAACCAGATCAGACACATTCTGAACCTGAAGAGTCAGGAACACAGTGATGAGCAGCTGAAACTCACCTGTCTCTGTGATGTCTCTGCTTCCAGGTTCAGCTGGTTTTCAAGGACCCAAAGGTCACAAAGGGTTAAAGGGTATTGGAGGGCCACGAGGTGAGCTGGTGAGTATGTCCAAAACACTTTGCTTGAGACACTTCCTGTCACCATGTCCTCATGCTCTTTTCTGCAGCGCCTCTTCTTCACAAATCTATCTGTTCAACTTAAGGGCCCCTTTGGTTTTCCTGGTGTCCCAGGAATCCCAGGACCTCCTGGTGAACCAGGAATCATGCAGAGGGTGGGGCAGAAAGGTCAGCCTGGGGATCCTGGTGAGCCAGGAAGACAAGGACTTGAAGGAAAAGGTGGACCTCCTGGACCTTCAGGACCGAAAGGTGTCCTGGGAGAGAAAGGAGACCCTGTGAGTACTTCAGGTCATTTCTTCAGATTTTCCTGAAGCTCTGAATTTTCTGTGTGTGTGGAGACTTTGTTTGCTGATGCCACCAGATGGAGCCAGACTCAGTGGCTTTCTGATGGTGGGTCTGAGGCAGTGAGGTGTGTTTCCATGGTAACAACACCTCCTGTTTCACAGATGCAATCCATAAAGAATCGGTTGTTATTCTTTAATCTGCTCTTTCAGGGGCCTCCAGCTCAAAAAGGTGACAGGGGCCAACTTGGGAATACCGGTCCCAGAGGACCTATAGGACAAATGGGGCCAGGGGGACCTCCTGGTATTGGGGCTCCAGGACCAGCAGGACCTCAGGGAGAAGTGGGTGTCCTGGGAGAGCCAGGAGAACCAGGAGCACCTGGTGAGTCTGTCCAGTAGTGTTCTGGTCTGGGGGACTAGAGACAGAAGAGCTAACAGGCTGTCTGATGTTTCAGGGGAAAAGGGTTCCCCAGGAGAAATCAAAACCTCTCCAGGAGACCCAGGTCAGAAAGGAGATAAAGGTCTATCTGGAAACCCAGGACCTGAAGGTGGGCCAGGATCGCATCTACCTGCTGTGGTTCAGCTCTTTGCCTTGAGACTTGAGATGAATGTTCTGTTCTCACAGGTGTGACGGGTCTTCAAGGGGCTCCAGGATTTGTTGGCTTCAAAGGAGAAAAGGGAGAAAAAGGATTTTCTGTCCAAGGGCCCCCAGGCTTCCCGGGGGTCAAAGGTCAGTTAAGAAAACAGGTTTACATGAAGACGATTAACAGGAAATAACTTGTTCTGATCTGACTTCAGGACAGAAGGGTCTTTCAGGAGCTCCAGGTCTAAATAGTTTTGGCATCAAGGGACGAGCAGGACCATCCGGTCCCCCAGGGATGCCAGGCCCAAAGGTAGTGTGGACATCTGGCTGGTTTCCATCCAGATTCTGTTCCCAGAATATGAGCTCAGGTCAGACATGATGGCTTATAACAGTGTACCCTGTTCCACTGGTCTGTGTGTTCACAGGGGGTCAGGGGTATCGGATTCCCTGGCCAGCAGGGTCAGACAGGCCCACAGGGAGAGGACGGTTCTGTGGGACCGGAAGGAGACCCAGGACCTCAAGGATCTGAGGGTGTTCCAGGACCTCCTGGACAAAATGGTCTGCCAGGACCCACAGGTACTGGTGGAGGTGGTTCAGACTGAGATTTGTTCTCAGGCTGATTTTGAGACTGGTTCCAGGACTCGTTCTCAGTGTGTTTGTAAGACCAGTTAAGCTCTGTGACCAGTATTTTACCATACATCAGGTAAAATACTAAAATACAGCTGAAATTCTGAGAAGGTGTTTCTCTCAGGTCATAGAGGTCTGGACGGAATACCTGGTCCTGTTGGGTCTTTTGGAATCTGTTTGCCTGGTGCCCCTGGACCTGATGGAGAGCAAGGATTTACGGGCTACATCGGATTCACAGGTTCAGAGTCTGCTTCACTCCTCTGAAGCTACCAGCTCCCAGAGTGACCAGTATCTTGTCTTCCAGGTCCCCGGGGCCAAAAGGGTGTGCAGGGAGATCCTGGACTGCCAGGTGTGGGGGCCCTGGGATCTCAGGGACCATATGGGGCCGCAGGATTTGATGGTGTTCCAGGGCCGGTAGGAAGTGTGGGACTGAAAGGCATAAGAGGGACCACTGGGGAGCCCGGGCCTCAAGGTGAGCTGATAAGGCCACATTTGCTTGAAAATAAGTTCTGCCTCACAAATCAATGTGTTCTGTCATGTCCTCACAAGTGTTACATCAACATGTGTGTCTTATAGGGATCAGAGGGGACATGGGTCCTCCAGGGCCATTTGGGCATCCAGGGGCCGATGGAAAACCAGGGGAACCCGGACCACCAGGAGCAAAAGGTTGATAAGTCAATCAATGGACCTTTTTGTTCTGACTGGTTAGGTCACTATGTCTGATCCCCTTATTGTCTGTCTATTAGGACACAAGGGCGTAGATGGGGTCAGGGGGTCTCAGGGGCCTCCAGGGCCTCAAGGAGACAGAGGAGACAATGGTCCACAAGGAAACGACACAGACATAATGATCAATGGTGATCCTGGAGAACCTGGAATTCCTGGTATTCTATTCCATTCTAAGCTAATATTGCTTAACATGTGTCACACCAACAGTTAGTTTCAGAAGCTACCAACAATCCACTTGGGGCTTCCTACAGTGACAGGAGGCTGTGATTCTGTTTCTGCGCCAAAACAGGAACTTTCATACTCCTGACTGTCACCTGTCTATCTGCTTCCTGTCTCCCTCCAGGGCTCCCAGGTCCCACTGGCCATAAAGGAGAGCCAGGCCCTCCTGGGGCATCGGGACCTCCAGGCAGTAATGGCAGACCTGGAGACACAGGACAACAAGGTAAACACAACTGTCTGTCTATCTCTCTGTTTGTTTGAGTATTAAAAATGAGTGTGTTTGTAAGGACTTCCTGGAGATCCTGGCAGAGATGGACCAAGAGGTCCACCTGGTCCCAAAGGACTCCAAGGTTCAAGAGGACATTTGGGGATTCCAGGTGACCTACATTTAAATGGAGTACTTTGGGCTGAAGAGGATCAAAAGTATCTCCAGCTGTCTTAAGATTTCTCTGTGTTTTCCTTTCAGGGTTTAAAGGTGTGAAAGGTCATAAAGGTCTGTGTGGGAGTCCTGGTCAAAATGGAAAACCAGGACAGAATGGACCAAAGGGTCCTAAGGGAGAACAAAGTCCACCTGGGCCAGGATATAAAGGATGCCCGGGTCAGAAGGTGTGTGACTAAAGCCTGATTTTTGTTATATATGTTTTATTCTACTCATATGCAGATGATGTTGTGCTCTGTGTCTCCTACTGAATCAACAGTTTTTAGATTCATGAACACCTGAAGGTCTCACAGGACTCAGAGCGTTAATAAAATTAACAGTGAAAGTGATATAAATAGAGACCTCCTTTAAAAACAGCACTGAAGTATTTTGTCTTCTGTGATGTTCCCTCAGGGGGATCCAGGGTGCGCTGGACCACCAGGTGAAAAGGGGAAACCAGGACACATTGGCGACTTTGGTCTTCCAGGAGCAAAAGGTCCCTGTGGCTCAAAGGGACCCTCTGGACCCCCAGGAGGCCGAGGTCTGATTGTTTCTTTGTTGTGTTCATTCATGAATATTAGGGCAGGGGGGGGTCTGGATCTGCTGAAGGTTTTCCCTCTGTCTCCACACTTTGTGTGAAAACAGTCAGAGATGTAGATTCATATTACTATAGCTTCAACAAGCTGAATGAGAACGTGACTCTGTGTCTCAGGTCCTCCTGGTTGTGCCGGTGAAAAAGGCTGTGATGGATCTCCAGGGCAATGTGGTCCTCCAGGACCCACCGGCCTCACAGGTTCATAAGATATTTATTAAATTTCAGTCAGTCATCAGAGCTGACCAATAATGTCCTTTCTGTGTGGTTAACTATAACTTCACATGTAGGAAACAAAGGGGCTCCTGGAGATCCGGGTCCACCTGGTCCCAGAGGAAACCAGGGACAGGATGGGATACCCGGGCCTCCTGGAGTGAAAGGAGCCATGGGAGGTGAGAAAATTAATGATTAACTGATCAATAAAGAGACTGTCTGAACTTGACTCCTGGCCAATCATCCACCACCTGATGGATTCTGTTCTTTTTTCTCCAGCACCTGGAATGGGACCTCAAGGACCGGATGGAAAGAAAGGTCAACCCGGTGAGAACTCTGATCTGTTTCTGTGTTTTGGTGTCAGAGAGGAAACAGAAACAAAACTCTTGTCTCCTCAGGATGTCAGGGGGAGAAGGGTCCTCCTGGTCCCTGTGGGCCCCCCGGGCCCTGTGGTCCTGCAGGAAACCCAGGTTGCCCTGGTCCTCCTGGACCCCCAGGTTCTCCTGGTTGTCCCGGCAGAGATGGAATCTGCATTGAAGGTGGAAAAGGAGAGAAAGGATGCCCCGGAATACAAGGACCCAAAGGTGGGACGACTCATTCTGCTCATTTTGACGGGGGCAGATTCAAAGCCTCTTTAAAGTTAGACCGACGGTGTCCTCATTAAATTCTCATTAAAGGATTCTGTCCGAGTCTCAGGCAGCTGTTTAGTCGCCTTTGAAATCTAGCAGTTCGCATGTCCGTAGAGGATTATGCTGTCAACAGAGGTTCTCATCAGTGCTCTAAGACCACTTTGACTTGTTGTCCTCCCAAATCTACGTTACGCAGTGGTAACGGCTGGATTGGACTGAAGGAACAAAACCACATCATCTGTATACAAACTGACTGCTGCTGATAATTTATGAAAGAACTAAAGTGACATTAGTTATTGAAATGCAACTGCTTCTTAGGCCCACAAGGCTGCCAGGGCCCCCCTGGCCCCCCGGGTCCTGGATGTAAAGGAGAGAAGGGATGTAAAGGAGGACCAGGAAACCCAGGATCCCCTGGTTGCCCTGGTGACCCTGGATTAAAAGGAAGGACGGTCAGTGTGTCATAGTTCAAAAAACTTTAAACAGCTGTGAGTGTTTCCTGATGTTGTCATGGTTGTTGTTGTGGTTCAGGGTAGAGACGGACTCCCAGGCGCCTGTGGACACAAAGGCCTGAGAGGAGAAACTGGTTCCAAAGGTCCTTGTGGTACGAACTCCAGACTCATGAATTCTTTTTTGTCATGTGAGGTGTGTCTTTATTGGACATTGTAAAGTGTTTGTTTGTGTTTCAGGTATGAAGGGGGTGTGTGGACTACCTGGGGGCTGCGGCCCACCAGGACCTCCAGGACCACCTGGATGCAGAGGTAAGCAGAGGTAACCCCACACACTGCAGTGCCTGATGCTGGTGAATGTAGTACTGACTGCAGTGTCCTTCAGGATTGAGAGGGGAAGACGTACCCACAGAAGTGATACAGATTACTGGAGATAAAGGTCCACCTGGAGAAAAAGGGGTCCAAGGAGAAAAAGGACCATCAGGGGGCTGTGGGTCAATGGGACAAGTGGGTGAGTCTGGACTGCTGCAGTCTTCAGGAGTGAAGCTGCTGTCGTTGAACAGTTTGTATTTTGTGGTTGAAGGTTTAAAGGGATGCAAAGGAAATGCTGGCAGGAAAGGACAGAGAGGCCGCCCTGGACTGAAAGGAGACCCTGGAGACCCAGGACCGCCTGGAAAAAAAGGTGCATATCACAGCAGATGTACCACAGCGCCCCCCTCAGGGTTTATTTTGACACTAAACAATGTAAAACATCAATCTGAGAACAATGACTGTTTTTCAGGCGAGAGAGGCAACAATGGAGAGAAGGGAAAAAAGGGCTGTAAGGGTCCACCTGGACCCGAAGGGCGCGCCCAACCCGAAAAGGCTTCCAGCTTCATTTTCACCAAACACAGCCAGAACCAGTCCGAACCAGAGTGCCCGAATGGATCCACCTTCTTATACCTAGGATACTCCCTGCTGTTCATCAACGGGAATAACCGAGCTCACGGACAGGACCTGGGTATCACCACACCGCCGCTCACATTGATCACTCCACTCAAACCGCTCACTCCTGCCATGTGACCGTCAATGTGCATGTTTAGGTCCAAACTTTATCTCCTTGTCCCTCTTCAGGTACCTTAGGCAGCTGTCTACCGCGTTTTTCCACCATGCCCTTCCTGTTCTGTGGCACTGACAAAACCTGCCGCTACGCTGCACGCAATGACTATTCCTATTGGTTATCAACGGACATACAGCCGGAAAACAGCCAACCACTGATCGCAGAGGATTCACTGAAGCAGTACATCAGCCGGTAACACACACGGACAGACACAACACCGCAATGGGCAGTCTGTCCCTGTTCCTGTGTGTGTCGCTGTCTCATGTTCACATGTGGTTTCTGTGTTGCAGGTGTGCTGTGTGTGAGGCCACAGCCAACGTGATAGCCGTCCACAGTCAGACCCGGTCGACTCCAGATTGCCCCCAAGGCTGGGACCCTCTTTGGTTTGGATACTCCTTTGTGATGGTGAGACCCTCCTTCAAACAGCAGTGTAAAGCTCCGGTGTTGTTGCTGTGACAGCTGACCCTGTCTGTGGATGCTGCTGCTCTCCTCAGGAAACAGGGGTGGGGGCTGAGGGGTCAGGTCAGCCTCTGGCCTCACCAGGATCCTGTCTGGAAAAGTTCAGGAGGATTCCTTTTATTGAGTGTCACGGCCGAGGAACCTGCAACTACTACACCGACTCCTTCAGCTACTGGCTGGCTGCTCTCAACCCCAACAACATGTTCAGGTACCACACACCTGTACTGACTCACAAAAAACTAAAAAACTCTTACAGACCAGCACAGGGCGTGTGTTCAGGTAGAATTCACCCGTGTGCTTCCTGTTTTGTCTTCCTGCAGCAAACCCTTGTTTCAGATGGACACAGAGGACTCTGAGAGCGATCTGATCAGCCGCTGTCGGGTCTGCATGAAGCAGATGTGAACATCATCCTGCTGCTGGTAGCACAACTGCTGACTCACACTGCTGCTGCTGTGCGCTCACCGGACTGTCAGGTCCGCGCACAACCACAGAACCTTCCCTGACTTTCTTGGTTTCTTTAACAGCGTGTGGAAGGACTGAATCCAGTGGAGCTGGCATTAGCTCGCTAGCTAGTAACATACTGTCTAACTGATAACTCATCCAAACTGTGTAAAATCTGGATGCTAAATTAGCTCATTAGCTGTTTTGCTGTGTAGCTATAACAGCTAGCTGACTCGTATGAAATGGTACATACTTCCCGTCTCCTCATGGGGAAGGGAGGATTTGGGGACAGTTTTGTTTACTGCTTTACTTACTTGTTATCTTCTTGTCTTTTGCTAACATTAGATTTTATATCGTCAGACGTTTGGACACGCCTTCTCATTCAGTGGTATGATTTTTATGATCTTAACACTGAAGACCTCTCACCTTTTCTGATTCTGAAAGGACACAATGGAACCAAAAACCTCAAATCTGGACTCCAAACATTTCCTCTAGTCTGATGTCCACTGTGTGTCTCCGTGTGTGTCTCTTGGCCCTCTTGTGGTTTCTTTGCAGCAGTTTGAACATGAAGGTCTGACGGTCTCCTCTGAACAGCTGCTGTTGTGATAGATGTCCTCATCAGACGACCCCTGAGGAGACATCCAAAGTTCTCCACATGTCCTCGACCTTCATGTTTCTCTTCACAGTTTTGATGTCTGCAGTATTAAATAAATAGAAACCACTGAATGAGGAGGTGCTACTGTGTCTAGCATCAGAAAACAAGTAAGCCAGGTTAGCATAATTCTTTGGATAAATCGTGTTGTTGATGTGACAAACGGCTCCAGTATTCAGCTCGATGGTCTGCTAAAGACTGCTAATGCTAACGATATGCAAAATAATATAGAACTGGTTATGTTGGTTAGCTATGTAGCTTGTTGTAGCTAATGTCACACAAACTGCTGTAGTATATTTATCATTAACAAAACTAACGTGGCTAACAGTGGATTTTTTATGGGGGGGTGTGATGTTAGCCAGCTAGCTGTCCTACATGGATCTAATGATTAACTCGACACACAGGAGGTTCACAGCAGGATGCTGACTGCAGTTCACTTATCAGCCACAGGTGTCACTGCTGAGAGAGGCTGTCTGATTCTTACACTGTAAACTTTAACCCTTCATTTAATCATGTGGACGCTAACACTGTTGGTGCTGTCACTGGAGCTGCACTACCTCCGTCTGCCAGCGGGGGGCAGGTGAAGTCACCACAGAAGAAAAGGAAGCAGCAGTTCCTCTGACCGCCTCCTGGTGGTGCACTTGAAATGACTGAGAGGCACCCGGGCATTAGATGTATGAATAAACATGCGTGCTGCAGTACCAGGTCTGACCACATGAGGGTGTGTACATGTAAACGTTCGGTTGGTTTGTTTATCAATTTATTTGAATTTAATAAATCATGTTTTACAGAAGTCTGATCTGTGCAGAAGACTCGAGTGTGTGTCGTGTGTCTGTTTGTCTTTGTGGTTGTTGTTGTCTGTGTTTTGTGTGTCTTTGTGGTTGTTTTGTTGTTATTTTGTCTGTCTTTGTGGTTGTTGTGTGTCTTTGTTTTATGTGTCTGTGTTTGTTTTGTGTCTCTTTGTGGTTGTGTGTCTGTCTTTATGGTTGTCGTGTGTCTGTTTTGTGTCTCTTTGTAGTTGTGTGTCTGTCTTTGTGGTTGTTTTGTTATTTTGTGTGTCTCTGTGGTTGTTGTCTGTGTTTTGTGTCTCTTTGTGGTTGTGTGTCTGTGTTTTGTGTGTCTTTGTGTTTGTTTTGTTGTTATTCATGTGTTGTGTGTCTGTTTGTCTCTGTGGTTGTTGTTGTCTGTGTTTTGTGTCTCTTTGTGGTTGTGTGTCTGTGTTTTGTGTGTCTTTGTGTTTGTTTTGTTGTTATT
>JAVQJX010218654.1:0-19134 GCA_036025115.1 Ambassis agassizii | reverse complement strand
AGCTAACTGCTACGCTGTGTATGCTGGGCAGGTACATGACAGTAGACTCATCACAGAAACAAGGTAGAGCAAAACAATGAGCTGTAAGAGGCTAAAACAGTTGATATAAGAGCACAGTCAGGCTGTGCACAATGAAACACAGGAGAGTGCTGTGAGGCGGTTTGACAGACTACAGGTGGTACAACATTGTGTGTGTTTTTCTGGAGGCTGTGTGGTGAGGAATGTGTGGGCGAGGTAAAAACAGCCTCGGCTGCTGATAACAGCAGGATCAGCGGGTGCTGTCGCCCGCAAAGAAACAGATGCATCGGTGACAGCAGAGGTCAGCGGGGTCACGCCAAACAAGACAGGAGAGTGGACGGAGAGTTTACTTTCAGATCGGATCATCCCTGGAAAAATACACTGATTTTTAATCGTCATGTTTCCATCTAAAATCCTCCGAATAGTTTCATACGTGAATACATCTGGGTTCTTAGGAGGGAGCAGCATGTGTACACTCAGCTCAATCAAAGGGGCTCCTCTGAGCGCAGACACTCTCACTCTCTTAGAAACAGTGTTGAGGGCAGCAGGCTGCTCAGTGATGTGTCAGTACAAAACAGAGACAGGACAGACATGGCTCTACCAGCCTCCACTCCACCAGAACAGGACTCTTATCTGCTCCTGATGTGTTCACAGGGAATTTGAAGGGCCCATTTGTGAGGGATGATGTCCAGTCTTATAAATCAGATGAATGTTAGAGATAACTGAGGTTTGAAAATATGGATTTTGGAGGGTTTAGGGCTACTTTGTTGATTTAGACTTTTATGGAATTTATTGGCAGTGAGACAAATTTAGAACAGAGTTGCCCTTTAAAAGCTAATGCACATCATATGGAGGAAAATCCAACAGAATCTAAATGTGGCATGCAGTGAAAACTGGATGACTAATTTAGGAAGAATATGTAAGACATGCCTTTGAGAGAAGAGTTACATAATTAGTGCTGTGTGTCATGAAAGAACACGTATCACCATGAATGTATGCTGATGTACTGTAGGTGGGAGGAGGTCAGGAATCAGTGTGGGAGTGGGTAAGACCATTGTTTTATAGCTCACGAGGATTGTTCACTCCAAACAGGCTGTGGTCACGGGTGTGGTGCCTCCAAGTTTATTGTGTGCAGTATCCTGTCACGGTCGCTATAAATAGAGGAACAGAAGATGAAGAAGGAGAGCTTAAAGCTGTCCCAACAGCAGGAAATCCAGGAGCAAGGGTCGACAAAGATCCGACTCCAGACTGCTGGAGATAAAAACAAGTGTATAATTGGTAACCCCTCTACAGCTGTGGTGTATGATGCACGACATGCTATACACCAAAGAACAGTGAGAACAATATAGCTAAAAAAAAAAAAGTGAGTTGTAGTTAAACTCACCTCATGATGTTTATTTCTGTGACAGACTGACTTTTGGGGCAACCCTCAAGTATTACTGTATGTTTCATTGACACCAATGGACCAACAAGATATGTCGTCTGTGTGCTAAAGCTAATGTTTCCTGTGTCTCCTTCCCAGGCCTTCTATTTCTCAGCATCTGTTCGAGTCAGGTGGATGTTGTCACAAAGGGACCTGACACACCTAATGTATCAACTGTCACGGATGCACCCCCGACAACTACTATTACTGAGAGTAAACCTGATATAGCCACAACTAAAGGACCAACAGCAGAACCAGGAACTTTCAAGACTACAAAGGCTCCATCAAAACTAACCGAAGCACCCACCACCAGCACTCCTTTAATAGGGATAGCTACCACATCAAAACCAGACCCACCCACTGTCCCCACCAGCAACCCACCGGTAACAACTGTCCCTACCACCATTCCTGGTCCAACTACTACCAAGATAACCACCGCTGTAACAAATGAGAATGCCAAAAATACAGTGGTGCCAAACACTATTACAGTACAGATATCTGGATCTTCTGGACCCACTACACAACCACCTGGTAATGTGGAACCAACCACAACAATCATCAAAGATAAGCCCACAACAAAGCAAGAGCCCATGCCTTCAACAACAAGCCAGGAGGGCAACAAAGGTAGGCACCATATCAAATCCTGTCTGTCAATGCCTCAACGAGGAAGTACACCGTGACAGAGGAGCAACGCATAGTACTGTGTCATATGTTACTATGTGTCCAAGTTCATGTGTAGGAACTCTGATTCTGAGAGTGTTACATGGTGCACAGCATAGATATCACGACTCCAAAGGATGATCATTGACTGAATTAGACACACTGAGGGCGGTATACACAACCGGGCGGTATAGTCAAGACATTGACAAGGTTAGACACAACGATTTTTATTTGAAATAATAATTTTATCTTTCAAACTTTGCTTTCGCTAAAGAATTCTCCATTTGCAGCAGTTACAGCCTTGCAGATCTTTGGCATTCTGTCTGTTTGTTGAGGTAACCAGAAGAAATGTCACCCTATGCTTCTTGAAGCATCTCCCACTAGTTGGATTGGCTTGATGGGCACTTTTTATATATCATATGGTGAAGATTCTCCCACAACTGCTCAATAAGGTTACGATCTGCTGGCCACTCCATTAGACAGAATACCAGCTGACTGCTTCTTCCCTAAATAGTTCTTACATAGTTTGGAGGTGTGCTTGGGGTCATTATCCTGTTGTAGGAGGAAATTGGGTCCAATCAAGTGCTGTCCAATGGAATGGCAAAATGGAGTGATAGCCTGTGGGTACCATTTAATAAAGCTGCCAGGTAATAGGAAATAGGCACCTGTGAGGTGCCTATTTCTAAAACTAGAGACTCTAATATACAGTACTTGTCCTCTTCCATAGTTGTGGACTGGAGTCACCCACTTCTCTTTCTATTCTGGTTAGAGCCCTGTTGTGCTGTTCTCTGAAGGGAGTGGTACACACCATAGGAGGAAATCTTCAGTTTCTTCTTTTTTTTTCCCATTTGCATGGAATAGCCTTCATTTCTCAGAATCAGAAGGGACTGTCGAGTTTCAGTGGAAAGCTCTCTTTTGTATTTTGATAGTATAATTGAATCCATAAATGCTGATGCTCCAGATAGTCAACTAACTCAAATGAAGGTCAGCTTTTCAGTTTTTAGCTATGCTAACATAATTGCACAATTATCGTCAATTAGCCTTTTAACACAATTAGCTAACACAATGTACCATTAGAACACAGGACTGATGGTTGCTGGAAATGTGGCTCTGGACACCATTAAAAATCTAAAATTTCTGATTAATTTAATGTTACCTTCATTGAAAAAAAATGTGTTTTTTTAAAGACAAATAAGGACATTTCTAATTGACCCCAAACTTTTGAAGGGTAGTTTATGTTTTACTGTTGTCATGTTATCCCTAAAGCATCAAAGGTGGCAACATTACAGCCAACAGAGCCAGCTGAGAAGCCCCTCACCACAGATGGTGTGGTGGACAAATCCACCACCACCACCACCACCAGCAGCAGCAGCACCACCATCACCACCATCACCACTACCACCGGCAGCGAGAGCAAGACTGAGCCTTCTGCAGAGCAACACCTAACAGCCACAGCTGGAACCACCACGTCAAAAGCACAAAGCACCACTTCCACCACAACGACAATCTCTACCACAGCAGCTCCGCCGAAGACGTTTTCTGTAAGCAACACTGTTAAAATAATGTACAACAACTCTGAGAAATCACATGGCAACGGACTGACACCTATTCTGCTTTTATTTTACAGTATTCTCTACACAGTACACATAAGGTAAGATTCTGTCTCACATAGATTTATGAGTGATTTCTGTTCACATAATACCGGACTGATCCTGTGTCCCTCTATTGTCCCGTCCAAAGCCCGTGCCCTTTCCTCTTTTCTCTCCAGTGCCACGCTTACATCTGATGCCAGTGAGTGCATGCCCTGATTTCTTACTGTTAAAGTAGCAATAATGTTTGCTATGCTCATTCAAATATGGCATCATTTCAGCTAGCATCAGTATCTGTCTATCCAGTTTCAAATCTGCAACTTTAGCCACTGTGTTAGCATGCTACTATTCAAAGCTAAGAGGCCAAAACAGCAAAGGCCGGATTTCTACGCGCGGCCCTACGTACACCTCCCGGCCAGCAGCCCATTGGTTGGCTTGGTAGCTTCAGCAAAGCTATTTCTGATTTTTAGACTAGTTGCCACTCTTAAAATTATGGACGTGAACAACACACATAAAACAAAACACAATATGCTCTTTCTCGATCTCCATTGTTCACTGAAAGAGGAAGTGCGATGCCATCCCAAGTGCTATTCAAACTTGCGGCGTGAATCGACGAGGAGAGTTCTGTAACCTCATTATTGCTAGCATTAGTGATGGGAAGTTGGACTCTTTTCACTAACCCAGGTCTTTTACTCTCCAACAGTAAAGTGAACGAATCTTGAACGTGTCATGTCGTTCATTTTTACAGCAGGTGTTGTTGTAAAAAAGTCTGCGGTTCTCAAGCAGTAAATACTGTAGGCAACATCCGCTGACAAAACTACTAATAATGCCACAAGCAATTCAAACCATGTGAAAACGTAGGGAAGCAAATACACACAACAATAAAGTACTACATCCTCCCTGTCTGTTGTTTAACAGCGCAACAGTGACTTGGTAGCTGTCACGTGACAAATGAACGAGACTGAACGAGAGACCGATCCGCGAGCAAACTGCTCTCGTTCACTCGTTCATGTACTGCTGCTACACACTGAGCTGTGAACGAAGAGACCGAGAGAGTTCAGACCGAGTTGCCTGTCACATGACAAATGAACGAGGACCTTAGAACGAGTCCTGAACGAATAATTTCTGTTTCCTGTTCTGACCTACTGACTGTTTATGCTGCTGCTGCCATGTGGCGAGAGAAAGTACTGCATGAAAATGAACTGATCGCTCCCTGAGAGGACCCGCTGCTCCCGAGTCATAGAAAGGATTAGTTCATATTGAACGAATCGTTCGTGACCAACACATCACTAGTTAGCATTAGAGAACTAGTGTCCTGTCAAATGTCCCTACCTTTAGCTCTTTTTTGTGCACGAGGAAATCTTTTGCTCTACTAGAAGCTAACTTTGCTAGCTTGTTGTAGATGACATCACCATAAATGTTTTAATTAAAACTATTCTGATAGTATATGATGGCAACCTCATATTCAAAATTGATGTTCCACCACAGGAGGAGGAAGCACAGGAAGCAATGAAGCCTGCTATATGAAAAAAAGGATTCCATTCACAGGGTGGAAAAAGTGTCTTAGTGGAAACCTTTCCTGCCTTTCACTAGTTTCCTTCGTTCCCACAGCCCTTTCATATTCTAACCCTCTCCCTCTCTGACTTCTCTCGCAGCTGTGACCTTCCATAATACTCCAGAAATAATCCACACATCATAGCACAGGAAGATAAGACTCCAGCCGTAACCTCTGACCTCTGCGGCCTTTCTTTGGCAGTACAGAAAAAAAGTTTTATGTACAAAGTGCATATTTAAAGATGTGCTATTTCACCTTCAGACACAGGAAGAGAAGGACCTGGTGGAGGTGTGCAAGCGGCTCATGTCCAACTGGCAAAATGGAACGTGCACCCTCATATGGAGGCACCACAACAACAAAGTCCTGTTTGACTCTGTGGAGATAAATGGCAAAGGTAAAAGTCTCCTCCTCCTGTTAGAACAACCACTAACATCCTCATTTTTCTAACAACAACTCATTCTAATTGCAGTGAAAACCAGCCTAGCAACCCAGTATTATGAAGAAATCACCAAGGTGAGTGTTCCCACATGGACTTTATGTTCCAGGAATGCAGCTTCAGTGTGACTAAGTGGTTCCTCTGTATCTCTTCCACTTGAAGAAGCCAACAGATAATAAAACCCTGATAGCCATCCTGGCCTCCTGTGGAGCCCTGCTCATCATGATAGTCATCCTGGCTGTCTGCGCTTCCCACCACCGCAAGCCGTACAATGAGAACCAGGTAGGCGGGAGGCTTACACAAATCCTCCTTATCGGATCCTGTTTTTCCTTTAGGATCCAGTATCTGGTTTCCATTATGGTTCCTGTTTATGCTAGCAGTGTGGCTCTGGGTGAGCTCATAGTAAAGTTGCTACTTTTACACTTACTGTTGAAATGGAAATTTATGTTAAGGATGATGCATAATAAATCAAATAATCCTAATTATCACCATGTTAGCATAAATGCTACTTTTATTGACTGTGTCCTTCTTATTGAAATAGCAACACCTCACTGAGGAGCTTCACACGGTGGAGAACGGTTACCATGACAACCCAACGCTGGAGGTGATGGAGGTGCAGCCGGAGATGCAGGAGAAGAAGATGGCCCTGAACGGCGAGTTCAACGACAGCTGGATCGTCCCCATCGACAACCTGCTGAAGGAGGACATCCCGGACGAGGAGGACACCCACCTGTAAGGACAATCCACAGCCAAATCAGAACGAAGTCCACACCCACTGTACACTCCCTCCTGTGGTTTGGTACAGCTGCCTTAAAAACACACCAGACAAATCCACTAAAAATCAAGTCACTCTATTTATTCTGTAGTTTTTACACAGATATTTGAGGGGTGTGACGTTCTACAGAACTGTTTTTCATGATATTCTAAGATGTTCTCACACACCTGTAAATAAACTATTTTTATATGACTTGTGCCAACAATCAGATAACATACGACCTCAGGATACACTGAAGCATCCTGGTGATTTTTTTACACTCTTTGAGCTCTGTGGGAGCTGAAAGTAAAAGAACAGGCCACAGTGGTACGGAGCACTAACCTTATTGATCAGAGAGGCCATGCCCATGAAGACACTGTCAATGACAGATCAGTAGAGACAAACAAACAAATGTGTATTTGTGTTTTTGTCTGTATAACTTTTTACATAATTAAAACAATTCAGGAGACAAGGAGACACCATTCTTTCCATTAAAACAACTTTAGCCCCTTTAGGCTCAAAGAAGTCATTTAGTATGGAGGTAATTGAAATTAAAACACATTATTTGAAGTTGCAGTGAGGATTCCTGTCCACACGCGACGACAATGGTTGTCAAAATAGATGAAATGAAAGATATAACGTACAATCAGATCTTTACGTTTAACTGTCATACGATGAGTGACCACTAGGGGGAAAAGCTAGCAGTGCCTCTTTAGCATGATTCAAAGCAGCTGCCTTTAGGTGACCTCATCATGCCCTCTATAGAGACAGTTTTAAATTTGTTTAAAAAACAGTTTGGCTGTCTGCTACATTGTAATAACATTTAGTAATTCTCAACCAAAAGTATTTTCTGAAGCCAGTATGAGGAAACATTTCATACTTCTGTCACAATTAGTATTTGATTAATGTGAGTGAATCTGGTTCCTGTTTCAGCAGTAGTCAAAACAACTGGACTGATGCCTGTTTATCTGAGCTGATGATTCACCACACTGTAAATACTTTATGCATTTCTTCATTGTTGCTGATGCTGGAGGAGTCATCTGACATTTTAATATGCTGGACATTCACAGCTTTTATTTTGAAATCCTGTTCTGCTCAGATGCATCGTTTCCTTATTTTTAAACCCTTTAATGTAATATATTCACTTCACCCAATATATAAGGGATACCATCACACTGGGCACTCCACTTCAAACTATGTTTTGTTAAATTGTGTGTTTTTGTGTGCGTCTACAGTTTCACTTTTATTATAGTTGTGACATTTTCACCAAAGTATGTTAGCAGTATTTTATGTATTTATGCTTTGTTTGCTGCTGAAGGCAAACAACAGGGGTCTGACACACTGGAAGCTGTAAATTGTTGATGGCCACGGCTGTCATGATGTACTTGTTGATTTGAAAATAAAGTGTTTTTCCACTTTGGTTTGCTGTGTAATACTTACACATGGCCACCGGGGGGAGGGGGTAAAAGAGACTGCAGTAAAGAAAAACTTGAACAAAATACAATCTTTATTCATTATATACATTACATACAATGCAATACTACAAGGGTTTCTACACATTCACTGTATCCACAGAGTAGTGCTTACTGATCTGAGAGTACCAGCCTTTAAACTCCTGAGTCCCACCCAGGGCGTGAGAGGAGGGCGAGAAAATGAATCTTTCCACACAGCAAAACATCATCATAGTGAGGATATTTCCTCTAAAATAGCAAAAAGTAAAGTAGTATTTGGCATTGTGTGTTTCTTTTCTTTTTTTTCCCCTTCTTTACAAAAGGTGCTTTCATTACGTTTTCTTAAACACAGCTTTCATCTGGCACAAAAACAGAAATGCTACGACGACTGAGGTGAGCCCTAAATATCATCAAAATGCCATTCATTTGTGATTTGTTTTCATAATGAAAGAGATTTCTTTCTGTTCTGGGTAACACATAAACACAAACAGTCCTCCAAATAAACAAGCATTAAGACACAAAATGAGCACATACTGGGACAAATCATCTGGATAAGGTCTGAGTGGCAGGTCAGTGCTCATGCTGGAGAAACATAACGAGGGTTAAGATATGTAACACAACAGCACAACTGATGGGGGAGTCACAGTTTTTGCTACAATTTGGGTGAATACTAGACATTTTAGGCAGTATACTTCCTGTGCACTGTCACATCATTAGGCTAAATTTGCTAGCAGGAGGAGTTAGCTCAGCTAGGTTTTTTTTCTTCCCTATGTAGCACCAGGAAAAGACCTCTACATACATATGTTTTTTTTTTTCAATACATGATTAATAGATGCCAATTAGTAGAAAAGAAAATGCCTGTCCGTAGGCTTGCATTAACCCTTGATGTTTGAAGTCTGATGGGAAACTACGCTAACATGGAGCTGGTAGTATTTCTTATTTGGCTATGTTTATTGCCCACCTATGAATGAGGTATCAATCTTTCGTTTCATCCTCAGTAAAACAGCAAAAATAAAATAACCTTAACAGCTCCTCCATCTGTTCTTTAAGCTCCAGCACCGATCCTATGCAACACAGAGATTATCTCCACACACTGGGTAACAGTCACAGCAGATGTGCCAAGTCATGTAGTGTACTGATGTGTCACGGCAACAGGAAGAGACAATCGTTTGTCTTTCACCTCACCGAGAAACCATCGAAGTCAATCAGTGTGACTGAGAGTCGTGGAAGACAAATAAGGAGACTGAACCAAGGGGTGGGGTGGGGGGGCTGTGAGTGAGCCGTAAGCACCAGGGGACATGAATCCCAAATCCCACAAGGTGATTTGGTGACAGCAGAGGTAAACATGTTGACTAAAAGAAACTGCAGCCAAATGCCTCGCACACTTCTGTGGACAGGAGCTGTGACCTTTGACCTCCCTTTGCTTTCATTCATTTAGGTTTAAACTTTCTGTATTTTTTGGTGTGTCCTGTCCTCAGCTGAACAACACTCTTCACATACTCTGGATGTAAACAAACCATTCAGAAACAAATAATGATACTTTTTGAATGATCTCTGAAGTGTTCCTCCAAGGAAAGATGCTCAAAGCAGTGCTGCACTACTCAGTGTTTTGTTCATTTTGAATCAGTAAAAACCATTTGTTTTTTTATTTTCTTCTTTTTTGCTTCTTAATTAAGTAACGATAAACGTTCAGGAAACTTCTGTTTTTGAGATTTTTAAATGAACACTTCTTCATCCAACAAACATCTATTGTGAATGTTCCGTATGTGGTTTTGATAGCAGGAACATTTTGAAACAAGAGATGAATAAGACTTTGCTCTTTCATCATGCTACAGGTCAGGTCACAGGTTTTATCACATCGCAGCCGAACATCCTGCAGTGGAAAAACACCTCACCCACTAATTCACACTGAAGGAGCCTCCTGTCAACACACCAGCACAAACAGGACTTTTCCCCATTCTAATTATTATCAAACAGGCACTAGCACTTCACACACACACCGTGTTCAGTTCTTGTGTTTAAATGAGCATGGGAAAGTTCCTGTATGTTTACTTCTTGAAAAGAAATTGTTCCATCCAGGGAAACTTTGAAATATCCTATATGTATATTTACATATTCTGTACACCACTTAGAATTAAATTATAGTCCAATAATTACAGAGAAAGGCCAGTTTTACAGGGATAACAACCAAAACCAATATAAATGTATATTTAGATATATATTAAAGTTGATCTCATAGAATCCTTCCTCTACTGTTCCATCTACAACACTACTCAAATTGACTTTTTTTTGCGTCTGTGTGGCCATCATGATCATAAATAGCGGTGTGTGTTACAGAAACAGTGGTGAAATCCGAAAAGGTTTTGCAATCAAGACGCTGAAAGCACAAAATAAACAGAGATAATCAGCTGTCCTGTATTTCAAATAAATAAAAACGAACGTCTCACCATGCCCGTTGTGGGCTGTGTGGGTGTTTGTGTGCACAAATCCTGCACTTTTAAAAAATAGACGAGTTGATGAAAGAAAAAAAATGCAAATGTGCAAATTTTGGTTTTGCCTGAAAGAAAGATCAGAAAAACATGACGTGATGTCAGAGGGGCTATGCGTGCTCTGGCGAGTCCTCATTAGCAAGAAAACAAGAAAAAAAAATGAAAAAACACACCTCAGGCTGTTGTGAAATTCTGCTTTTTTCCTCCAGCTAGCACAGTGTTGTTGTCTGTGTTTACGGCCCCCGTCGCCACAGTAACGCAGCCTGTGACAGCAGAAGGTCAGTGTGGTGAAGTGTAATCCCGTCAAATGGGTAGAAAAATAACTGGTCTGTCTCCACATGGTGTGAGCAACTGGGGGTGTTCAGTCAGTCCAGTGGGTGAGGTGTGAGAGGTGGGAGGGGCTAGAGAGTGATGAGGTCTACCAGGTTGCCCTTAGGTGGGGTCATGCTGTCCGGGAAGAAGTTGACCAGTGTGTCGAAGAGCTGCGTCCTCTGAGCGTATGTCTGGTCTACGTCTGAGAAACCTAAGGGAAACGGGAAAGGATTTATCGTATTTAAACTGATACAGAGTGTGCAGTCTCTTAAATAAACACATGTTTTCATGAGTGATCAGGTTCTTACCCAGTGGGATGAAGTCAGAACTGGACTTGAAGAGCGCTGAGGGCAGGAGCTGGAACTGAAGCACAAAGTCACTTTAACATGTAAAAGCACGACAACCTGCTCCTCTGAATACAGATGAGAACACACCTTCTGATCACACATACGTCTTGACGGATGGTGGCTGCAAATTACAGCCGAGGCTCTAATGTAATGGGGCCTCTGCATTATTCACTTCCTGAGACATTCACACTGGCCTTCTCTGACTCAATGGAACTCATTCAAAGCTCACATCACCTGTGACTTTCCCCTGACCTGCTCCATTTTTCTCTCTTGGATTTTTCTTTTCTGACCCTGAAATACTGAAACCTAATTTAATTGAAATAAGTTGAATGAAGTACCTCTTTGGTCTCATCTGGGTCTGTGTGGTCCACAGTGAGCGACAGGTCGTTCTGCAGGTACTTCAGTGCGCTCAGTGGCTCGGACTGGGCCTTCTCCTCAAACCTGACCGACCGAAACACATGGATAAGAAACATGCAGTGACGGGCAGGCTTGCCGTTACAACCGCTACACACTAGATGGCGTCAGAAGCTAGGGAGCTGAAGTGTGGTTTCAGAGGCATGAATCCCACATGACTCTACATCATGTGGATCATCCAGTCTGGCTCGGTAGTTGCTTATCTAATATTAGCTTGCTAGACTAGTTTTTAAAGGCTGCAGATCATTGGTAGGCACTCAGACCTGTATTTCCTGATGAGGTATCTGCAGTGACGCAACAGGTACTCCTTGGAGGGCCGACACAGTTTGAGGGACCAAAAGTCGTCCAGGCGCATCTTAGGAGAGCATGACTTCCCCGGGTTTCCACCAAACAGGTAATGCACCTGCAAAAAATACACTAATGAAATATTTATACACATAAACCCACACTAACTATAGCATATCATTAGATCACATGTGAAGCATGAGTACTATTGCATGTGTGCACCCCTGTTTTCATTCAATGTACATTTTCTGTAGATTTTAAAAGCAATAAGGAGGTGTTAATGAGCTGCAGAGATGATGGTGGATTTATTTTTACCTCATGACAGTCTGCTAATTATGCTAAGATGAGCACATGAGTGGTTTTCATCTTCTGATCTAGCTCTAAGCAAGAGGAGGAAGTGAGCCAGGTCTTCGTCTCCTTCAAAGTCTTCACATTAAAAGGCTTCCTTTTATATGCTTTATACAATCTTCCTTAAAAATAATCTCATTTGGTCATTTTGAATAATAATATAGTCTTACAACACATATTGCACATGTACATAAACAGCTGTGGCCAGTGGAGTGTGTCCCGAGGAGTCCAACTGGAGTACACTGAACTCAAGATGTCCTCAAAACTAAGCATCTGAAGTGTCACTACTTGAGTTGATGACATGAAAACTGTGTGATCCAATGCGCTGTGTGTTACTTTGTGCATCTCGTCGTAGACCAGCTGGTGTGCAAAGCGTGGACACGGCTCCTCCTCCTGCAGAGCCTTGCTCGGGTTTTCTTTCACTGCCTGGTCATTCTTGTACACGCATGACCTGAGCAGAAACACACACGCAGGAAGGAAGCAGATTTAGTGACAAAAACTGACATGCTTCCTGAAGCAAAAATGGTTCAACAAAATGCACTTTGTTATGGTGGTAAAAACACACATTCACTTGGTATTTCTGGAAGGTCATCACTAAGGCCGTTCCCTGACTAAACGTCACAACTATATGTCTACACAAACCTAAACCTGATTTATGACGCCACGTCTGAACTGCCTGTTTGAAGTCAAGACTGGACAAAATGTTCTGACTCTAAAGTTGGTCCTCACCCTGAACACATGCGCACACTGCTGGAAGTGTCTCACTGACTTATTTCACTGGTCACCGGGTGCAAGAACAACTACTGAAATCAATGTACTGGAACAGTGAGGGATGCAGCATGACAGCCTGTTCTTTCATAAACACAGATCCAAACAACACGTGCACATGCGGTCCCCCTCTCACTGTCACACACATTCTCACTAGGAACAAGCAGTTCCCTGGTGGACGTCTGGGGCAGTACCAGCTGTGTGTGCAGAGAGGTCAAGAAACGCTCCTACGTGTGACGCACTGTAGAGCTGACATTTGCATTTAAGTGTGTGAGTGTTGTCTGCTTGCATGCTTTCTGCTATCTCTTGTGGTGACGATCTTGGCAACAAAGAGTTGGTGTGTGAGTGAAAGTGCTTCCTGCGAGTGTTATTGTGGTTATGATCAGAGAAAAAGTCTCAGCAGGACAAAGTGTTTTTCAGCCTGCTTCGTACCAGTTGTTGCGGGCGATGTCGTAGATCCAGAAGGAGTTGCGGACGTTCTCCTCGCGCTTGTCCTTGTCTTTGCTGAGGCCTGAGAGAACGTGGATCTCGTTGAGCTCCGGGTCAATGGTGGCTCTCTGGGTGAAGCCTGTCATCGGCACTTTGTACACACAAAAAAACAATAAATAAGCAGGATGATGGGCTAGGAGACAAAACAAAAACATGAGTGTTCTATTAAAAGTTTTCATCTAATGATTAAAATGTCCTTCTCCACAAAATGAAAACAAAAAAAGTAAAGCAGCAACAAACCGAGGATATCAAAGAAAACTACTTGATAACATAGCAACGCGCCACCATGGCAACAAGGCCAGTCAGAGTGAGGGTGAGTGAGCAGCATGTAAATTGAGCTCAGTGTGACGAGAAATGCAGACACAGTTACTCTCCTATGATTACAGCTGCCCTGAGATGGGCTGTGGGTGGAGCAGTGAATCAGCAGGCCTGCAGGGGCCTGGGCAGGTCAGTGATCCGAGCAAGGTGTGCCAGGTGGGTGCAAGTTGAACCATGGCACGCAAAAAAAAACATGACAGAGTGGGTTCTGCATGCATTGTTTACCATACTATGACACAATATAACTAAACTGGCTCTATTATATCTCTACTGTGACAGTAACACCAGAGACAAAAACAAACAGAAGGCACTTGTGTGATGTGTCACATCTTCCAGAAAACAGAACCAAATCCAAGCTTACAGGTCTTATCCAAACCACTTTAACCTACATTTCTCCTTGCAGCAATAAGAAACTAAAAACAACATGATTAACGCAATAGTTACCACTGGTCACATGACAAAATCAGCAAGGTTGTAGCAGATCTGCAGGCTTATAATGCAGTACTAATGGCAGACTAGGGGAAAACATTTGCAGAGGATACAACGTACTGCATGTAGAAGTCCCATTTTTTTGGACGAAATTGTAAAATTGTGCACTCAGCGCCTATTTTCAGCAGGCACTCCAAAGTAGTTCATTTTGGATTTTCTTTCCATGAACTGTACAGAGAAGAGGATGCAAAACAAGCATGAAATTCATGATAAGCCTCCGGCAACTCAGCAGTAGACTGAATCAGCATTAGAGCTGCTGTGGTGATCCGCTGCTATACATGCAAGAAAATAGGGGATCATTTAAATGTGTTGACTGAGAATTTAAACTAACTGTATTCCAGCTGAGAGCTTTGACGCCTTTTTTTAAAATAAATGCAAGACTTGAACACAAAACCCAGCAAAGTGTTGCCAAATTAATTAGCAATGCCCAATGAATTCAAAATTCTTTTTTGTGTGAAAAACAGAACACAAGTGCAGTTTCACACATCCGACAACTATAGTGATACATCATCAAAATAAAGCAGCCATTTCTATGGCACAAAGTAGCACCGTTTCTGACAAAACCTACTCTTATAATGCGTCATCGGACAGACAGATAAAGCACAGTGTGGGCGGCAGACATTGGCCCTCCCGCACAGAGACTAGGGTTACAGGTCAGTACATCAGCACCGACAGGACGAGCTGCAGCAGTGCTGAGCCCAGCCTGAGCCTCGGCACACATCCACATGTGATACTGATTATGTGGCAGAGAGGAGAACAGAGAACTGTTTGGGCTTGCTGCTTCCTTCCTGCCAAAACACATTCTGTTCTTTTTTGCTCCACTTCACTCACACACCCATTTGAATGTTCTTTCGTTCCTTATCTGCCCATTACCATTTTGTCCTGACTCTCTTCCTTCTCGCGGTGTGAGAGGTGAGTGCTGGGCAGACAGAGGTCTATTTATACTGGCTTTTTAGGTGGAGCTAAGACTGCGGCACAGGTTTCAGTCAATCTGGCAGGGAGTATCTGAGTGCTGGCAGAGCTCCTTCAGGAGAGAAACCATCACCTGCCTGCTGATAGAGGTGCAGGAGCCAATAAATGCAGTGAACCCATTAGACTCGGCAAACGACACGTCTGGCATGGGATTAGGACGGGATAAAAAGAGCAACAATTAAGACCGAGAGCAGAGAGCAAACGAGTAAAGAAAGATTGTCTGATAATCACTGAATGACTCGTGTGATGTATACACAGCAGAGCCAAGCCTAAGCAGAAATATCGAATATTTCATCCAAACTATGAGATTCGACCCTCTCAAACACAACTCCTATGCCACATCTGACATGACAGCAGCAATGTGACAACAATGCAGTGATCCTTTGACTGCTCTGCTCCGATTTATATAATAATAATAATAATAATAATAATAACTGAGGGTAGTAGTAATCAAAAAATATGCCATCTATATATATATATATATATATATTTATATAGAGAAATAACCACAAAAAGGTTAGGCACAAGCTATCAATCAAACATCTGTGTTCCTTGTCACAAACTCCAGGAAATGCAAAAAGGAAGTTAAACACAAGGAAAAGTACTTCCTTATGATCACTGGGATCACAAGTGACTTGAAGTGGATTTCCCTGTGTGTTACAGTTTCCCACTTTTTAAATCAAAAATCAGCATCAGGTTGTACAAATATAAACATATGTATAACAATTTTCGTTTAAAGCCACTTCTTACCCATCCCTGAGTCTTTCTTGGTGCCGTCAGATATGATCTCTACGTGGTCTCCGTCCACATCATAGCTGAAGAAGTCGTTGAGGTATGTCTTTGACCTCTGACCCCCGAACACATACAGACAGCGGTTTCTCTGGTGGTAACACAAGAAAAACATCATTAACATTCAATCCAGTCTGACAAAAAAAAAAAAAAAGGTGCCAGGACTCACTGTGTGGAAGAGCATGCAGTGTCCAATGCGGGACTGTATGTCTTCTGGCCCTGCGTTACATGAGTCCTCCCGCAGGAGGCTCCACGTTCCAGCCTGGCAATGGTAGGCATACAGGCCACTAAACTGTGGCTCTGATGTCCGGCTGTCCTCCACGCTGCCGTTGCATGTCAGGATCCGACCGCCGAACGTGTAGATCATGTGCTTCTCTGAGTCCATGCACATCTGCAGGACAAAACAGAAAGGAGTAAAGGTAAAAAAAATAAAATAAAAGGAAAGGGATGGAATGTGCAGTAACCAAACCGCTTAGTATGCCAATTTGTGTATAAAGCTTGAGAAACATCCAGTTACCTGGTGGTCGAACACCAGCTTCGGCCCTCCATCGGCCGATGTGTCTTCACTGAGTAGCGTCCAGGTGTTGGCATCAATGTCGTATCGATAGAAGTCGCTCTTCAGAGACTTGCTGTTCCTGACGCTGGAGTCCAGGTAACGGCCCAGTGTGTAGATCTGACGCCGCTGGGAGTCGATGCACATCTTGTGGCATGAGCGAGCGCTTGGTCCACTCTGATGGTACACAGGACGCACACTAGCTTACACGGCATAACTGCTACTGTAATGTGAGTGCTGATAACAGTAAACCTGTTTGGAAACAGAATCTAAAAACTGCTGGATCATCCTACGTAGAAAAAGATCGTTCCTCACCTCCTTCTCTGTGTCTCTGGAGATACAGGCCCACTGATTTTCCTGAACACTATAAGCCCAAAAGTCTGCCAGGTCCTGTGTCCCATCCCAGCCTCCGAACAGGTAAACTGTTTCTGCAGGGCAGAAGGTGCATGTTCTTTCAGCTGTTGCCATTAGCAGTTACAGTAAAAAACAGCATTATAAAGCCACTAATTAATATGCTGCTGCACTGGGTCAAAAACAGGTCAGATTAGTGGCAGCAGATAAAAATAAGGGAAGTTGTGACTGTATCAAAAACACACAGGAGGAAATGGGCTGCTGTCATTTCAAAACAGATGTAAAGCATGCATTACCAATAGGTCCATCTCTGCAGCAGGACCTGCATTTATTTATGCATTCTGATGTTAAGACGTGTGGTTTTCTGAATATATTATTCCATTAACAATGACTTATGGGCCAGACCAGCCACTGCACTGACAAGCTTGAGAAAGGAAGAGTGAATAGGAACTCACTATTGCAATATCTACAGTGCATCAAGAAGGGTACAACAGAGTTTTAAATTGACATGTATGGGACTTTTTCAGGGGTTTTTTCATTGTGTCTGAGCCAAATAAATACACTATACTGATGGTACTGTAGCGCTGCTCTCTGTCTGATAAGCTCACGCAGCAGAGAGTAAATAAGAGCCTGTGAACCCAGGTCAACACCAGGTCAAAGATAACACAACTTTACTGCAAGTACAATTAAAATCAACATCTTCTATTGACAGGTCCAGCAAAAGCACAATAGTGTGTGTGTGTACGGCGCGAGACAAGGACCAGAGGGAAGCAATGCCTACCCCCTGCTCCGACACAAGATGCAGACACTGCATCACTTTGGCTCATGCACACAATGCAGACTTTTGTTCTTCCTGATAGCCAGCAGGGAAAGTATACCACCAACAGCAAATACTTGTGTACTGTACCTCTGTCAAAACAAAAGGGGTGATTTATGTGTTTTTATAGGGGAGTTGCCCTCAGGATAGCTAGCTTTTGAAGGAGAACGACAGGAACGGGGAGGGAGGGTTAATTTGATTAAACAGTAATAGGGCTTTGTGATGTGAGTCACTGTAGGAGGATGTGAGTCACGCTGTAGCCAAGTCATAACACTGGCTGCGTGGGGCTCACCAGTCTGGACGTCAATGACCATTTGATGTCCTCCTCTCATCCCTGGCCTGTTGTCGTCACCGTCACCTGCAAAGAGGAAGGAGGACACAAGGACGGTGTGTGAGCAGGCGATGGAGGGATGACGCAGAGGAAAGTGAGGGAGTGGAGAAGTGTACAAATGGGTGGAGCACAGGAGTTGGGAGGGGGTGGTGGCAGCAAACAAAAAGCAAGAGAGGCGAATTAGAAATGAGGCCACAGAGCTTTCAGACTGTAAAATGACAAATGGGGAATATTTCCCACTTGAAAAGATGGTCTCACTGTTCATGTCGTCTCGGCTGAGTTCTTGGGTGCTTGTACCTTTGTTGCATTTTGGGATGATCTGACTCCACCTGGGCTTGTACTCCTGCTGGCTGATATACTGGTTAAACAAGCCGTCTATGGGAAAAAAAAAAAAAAAAAGAGAATCACACGGGGTAAAAATCACTATTAGAAGGAGAAGAGAATAATGTATAAAATGAATTCTAGTTTCATGTTGAGAACAATACCTCTCACAGCTTTGTCTATGAGCTCCTCGCAGGCATCAAAGTCTCCCTGCAGTACCAGTCGATCGTGTAGGTGGGTGAGCATGGGATGCTCCAGAGCTATCCGGGTCTTCTTCTGCAGCGACTCAAAGGCCTCTGTGTAGTTATGCTGCCGGAAGTGTTTGAGGCAAAGGCGGATGGCTTCCTGTTCTCTGTACTGCAGGGACATGGAGGGAAAACCATCATCAGTCCACCAATAGAGCTTTCAACAGCCAGAAAGCCTAACACCAAAAACTGCACATGTGACCTTTGCCCCCTACATTTTAATCAGTCTACTGAAGTCCATGTGGACATGGACTGAAGCAGATTTAAAGTGTATGCTTTTTAAAACAAACATTGCTATATATCAAAATATATCAGGCCTTCCCTGTAAAGCCAAGGAGCACTTTGAGGTGCGGCTCTATGAATAATTCCCACTATGACATTTTTTTGCTTTATTAACATAATGAGAAGGATAATGACTTTAAATCATCTCTTGCTCAAAGCCATAGATGAATGGACTGAAGATGAACTGAAGCCAAAGTTGATAATAATGATGCAGTGAACTGAGCTGTTAATAAATTAAATGCAAGGGTTCAGATAAGGTTTATCTTGATTTGCATTTAAACCAAGACTGGAACTAAATGTGTGGAAATTTTGATTAACTAATATCTGT
>JAVQJX010218651.1:0-10034 GCA_036025115.1 Ambassis agassizii | reverse complement strand
CTGTGCATCTGTTGACTTTGTAGCCAACATGTGATATTTACGTTATGTGGACAAGCTAGCTTATCCTCTTCATGAAGCAAACTACTACATAACAAGTTAGAAAGAACTCAGCAGACTATGTTTAGTTTGTCTAGTATCTGAAGTGTGTAATAATGTCTTACATGTGCCTTGTTTAAAATTAACATATAGAGAGAGATGGGTAATTTAAAAAGATGCCAACTCCCATAAGGCTCCAGCCGGCTGTGAGGCAACCACATCTCATGACCTATGAGATGATTCATTACATTTTGAGTTTCAGTTATCAGGGACTAGTACAATGTGGATTACACAGATGTCACACTTTACACTGATTAGCAACAGCAGAACACATGATTCACTTGTGTTTTATCACACATATTCACCTGTTGACTGTTTAATCTTTAACTAAGCTGCGTTACATACAGTTTCCATCGTAAATAAATATGGCATCATAAGATGACATGCACACCCGGGAGTATTTTTTTTCTTTCTTTTTTTTCTCTCCATCTCAGCATAATTCATCACCTGTAAAAATGCACAGAGATAATTATCAACCTGACTCTTTAATACATTTCATGTGGCTCTCACTGTAGTTTATCATGTCAACGCGTTGTGGTTTCGGGCACCTCTTCTCAAACATCACCACAGATTTACAGTGAGCAGGCCAGGCTGAGCATGTAAACCTGTAAATAGCTCAAGATTGTTACATGATAAGTTGCACTAGAATCCACCTTGAGTCTGTTTGATTTACGGCCTTTTAAGTGAGGAAACAGCCAGAGCCTGGAGCTGTGAAAGTGATGTCTCAACAACACTGGAGACAAGAGAAAAGTTTACTGACACACCTATTATTGTCTGGTGCAAAACAGCCTTAAAAGCAGCGATCAGGTGACAAGGCAGCCTTGAACGCTCCCCCGTTTCGAAACATTTATTTTGAGCAGCTGCCTCACTTTGTAGTCTGTGATGAAAAGTTCAGGAGCTGACAGTAGCTCAGCAGCGGAGACTTTGACTATATGTTGCATGACATTTATTGCACAGGACAGACGCTCGCTCTCTGTGACAGCCACTGCGGAAAACAGAGCCGGTGCATTTTTTTGCTGAACTTGCACCTCAAAAGCAACAAAAGAAAGGAACAAAACAGTCGTCATAGAGCGGTCTTAGAGATTTTTGCCCTTTCCCCTCCACGATCGTGTCTATATCAATTACACAGTATCTGACGGAAGAAGGGACATGGCAGAGTCTTTTTATGCTGATGAGAGGCAGTTTGAGATGATGAGAGAGGGAGGAGGGTCTCAGAGTTTTCGAAGCAGATAAAAATGGAAATGCTCCCCTTGCTGCTCAACGGTATCAAAGCTTCCTGTCGGAGTCTGGGGAGCAAGAAGGGGAAGGAGAGATAGGAAGGAGGAGGAGAGGATAGGAGTGGAGAAGGGGAGGCGGGAGGGGAGATGTCCCAGCTGTGTTTGACAGGTCTCAGGGCTGAGCTATGTGGTCTGATGCTTTGAGAGGGAGGGAGGGAGGGAGGGCCCCCCCACCCCCCACCAAAACACACACACACTGACACAGAGGGGGGTGGAGAAAGAGGAGCAGTGAGGAGACAGTCTGGTCACGGTGTCCTGGGTAACATGTCAGCAAGCTTTGACATGGTCCAGCCTTTCATGAAGATATCTCTGTGTTATCCGTGTGTGTCTGCCGGTTTAACCAAAATCTCTGCTAGACTGGTTGAAGGCTGCTTTGTTATTTTACAGTTAACTGGCACCGAAAAAAAAAACCATGCATGTTACTTTCACATGCCTTGCCTTCACAAATCTGTCACATCAATAGTTCCCCTGTTTTTTTCCCCCAAAGGCTGCGAATGGTCCGCTTTATGTGCGATTTTTCACTTTGAAAGAGAAGCTGGATGCAGTAGTGTGATACATATCGTCACAAAACCTCTTCATTTCATGCTGTCTAGAACATACTCCTTTGTTTGCACTGTAGCTAGTAAGATTCTGTTACTATAATGTGATGCTCTTTTTTTATCATTAATCCATACAAATGCTTAAAATGAAAACGTTTAGCTTTTTAAAGTGAACCTTTTTTTTTAAGCTAGGTTAGCTGTTTCCTGTCTTTGTTCATGCTGCTAAGCTAACTGGCTGCAGCTGTATTTACCAAAATGTAATTTTTGAAAGTATTACTTGAAAAACTGCATATAATTGTTGATATGCATCCGCAGTGCAAAAAGGCAGCAGGACTGAAGATTGAGACAGAAAATCAGGTTATCGATGGCGTCTTCTGGATCACTGACTCATAGCTAAAAGGCCAGCTTGATATGAGGACCAAAATAAGAATCTATCATGACACATTGCCGATGTATTGACCAGCAGTGGATCCCTGAGGGAGGACTCCTGTGGTTCTTACAATCCGCTCAGTCAGCGGTCAGATGACTCAAAGATTCCTTCCTCGCCTCTTCCTCTTTCAGAAGCAAAACAAACTCCTCAACACTGACCTCCATGTTGACTGACTTCAGCCAATGAGAACAATGCAAAAACAGAAAGAGAACAATGTTGCAATCCTTCGCGGAGGTCATGTGTTAAAACAGGCTGATAGTGTTTTGGCAGAGCACACTTCAGCTTTCTAAGTGATGTAGGGTAAGTGGCTCTCATTGGGCTCAGAGCCAGGCCATTCCATTCCTTTGACTTACTGATACACAGTATTCCTCCCTTATGCTTAGTGCCCTTTGATCTTCCCTTAAGATCACTAATGAGCAATTTGTGGTCAGACTGACCCGTCCTAATTGGCCATGAGAGGTTTGGGGCTTTGTTTCAGTTTGCTCTATCTTTTTTTAGTGGCTTCTTCTCAGTTTACTTAACCACAATCACATTACACTCATTATGTGACGCCATGAGTCATTTGTGCAGTTTGTTTCCAGGCCAGGTGGTTCTCTTTCTTTACGTCCTCTCAGGAAGCGTGTACGCACCCTGAACAGGCTCCTGCTGCAGAGATGGCTGTAATAAATCTTTCTATTAACAGCCATTTTGGAGGGCACTTTTGGGCTTGGCACACAACTACAACAGACTATGCATTTTTATCACTTTATATTATATATTGCAGCTCTATTAAGCACCATCATGTAAAATAATGACAGTAATCTTTTCCTTTGCAAGGCTGCTGGATTCTTGTGACCACAAAGTCACACAAATCCATATGATCAGGCTTCACTTCACACCAATGAGGGGGTGCTGCTTAAAGCGTGATGATGGCCTGTAAGGACCACATGTTTTGAACGGCACATTAAATTTCCATGCCTATGTAGACTCAGCAGGGGAAGGCCTTAGTCTATCCATAGCAACAATTATCTGGCTGTTAAACAATGAACATGTAGAATGCTAAAAATGCTAACAATGATAATACTTTTAGCATATTTACCAGCATATTATTTCCTAGCTGACTGTTGCTAACTGGAGCTTTAAACTTCACGTCCAAAATTCTGCACCAGCAAACATGAAACTTCATTTAATTGAGCCAAAGTTTCCCAGTTTTTATCTCTGTGTTACTGTATCCTGGTTAAGTGCTTCTGTCCTCGTTCATATCAGGGCACACATGAAGCCATGCTCTGCTTACTGTCAATCACCAAACACCCGCAGGAAGAAATGCAAGAGTCTGCCAGGAAATAATCCCTCCAGAATGTGTCACTTAATAGACTGAAATATCCTTGTTTTTGAGAATCATTCTTAGCAAAAAAAAAAAAAAAATTGAAAAGAAAGAAAAGAAAAAGAAAGCAAAAAAAAGGAAGGAAAAAAATGTTGCTTTAAACGTTGTTAGTCATGAGGTAGATGCTATATTTATGCTGAAGTAAGTGGTTGTCGTATGTGTTCACATGTCAGATCTGACGAGCCTCGAGGCAGGTCTGAACAAAGAAAGGGGGAAAAAAAATATAAAACTACCTTTCTGTCATCTCACATATAGACAGACGTGCGGATGTGTGACGGAATAGTAAGAGAAGAAAGAGGCACATGTCTGTGTCATTAGACTGTACCATAAGCTCTTACGGTTCAGTGTGCAGAGGGCGCGTTAAGTACTTCTCCCTGGCTTGAATTCCCAAATGTTGACACAAGTCGACGTAATGCACTATAACGTTCCCTTTGAACGCTGCTGAGTGGTTCTAAAATGTCTTAAAGCAGGTCAACGGGAAGAACGCAAAGTTATATCTTCTCTTATGTTGTTCAGTGAAACCAATAAAAGGTTAAAGTAAAACCCAGGCAGCCACTGTCTTTGTCTTTCTCACTACCTTTAATATTGAGGTTTCTCTTAACTGCAAGACTACAGTGTACAATGAGGGATCATTAATCTTCTGTTGTCATCTAATTGTATTTTCCTATTTTTACATTCTGTAAATGTCACATTTGTATGGCATGTATACGGTTTTATGATATGCTATTTTGCAAAAGTTACATAATACATGTTTTACTTTGTTGTGAACCAGAAATTTATATTCTGTGACCACTCATTCCTGCAGCAGGCGTTACCCTCTAAACAATATGGGTATCAGTCATATAACACAGCAATCGGTGTAACTGAAATATTTTCATCTGTACCCGCTGACTGACATCGCTGTCCACCGAGCTGGGCTGCTGATGTGGCTTTAAAAAAGGCACGACATCCAGCAGCTCTGAGTCCCCATCGCGATGAAATTAATTATTTCCGTAGGATTGCAATGGAAATCACTGCAGCCTATAGGTCACATTTCAGTTTTCAAAGGTGGAGTGGACCTGGATGCAAAGGTCAGCTGTCAGAAAGCTTTTATCCTATCTGAGCAACTGGTGGCCTGTTTGAACATGACTGACTGTGGTGGACCAGGCTAAGACTTGAACTGTAGCTCACTGAAGAGGAAGAACGAGCAAAATGTTATAGTTCGACGCTTCCAAGCGGTGCTCGCTCACATTTTTGCAGAGGCCTCTGCTGTACAAACTTAAATCTCACGCTTCACTCTTTGTTTATGATAGGAAATTATCAACCCTGCAGAGGAGGCCGCACATTGTTGCTGAGGCCAAATATTGATCTGAGATAATCATATGAAAAGAAAAACAAATACCACTGAGAAATACCAAAAGTATGCTTTATAAAAACAGGCTGGATATTTCAGTTCCACAACAGTACAGAAAGGGAGTGGTATAAATAACTGCTTCCAAATATAGAACCACATTAGAACTTCCTTTCAAATTCCTGCCATGAGTTGCTATCATCACAGCCATTTTGCCTATGCGAGAACCAACCACAGATTAAAAGGCCACACCAGCCCCACATGAGGTCCCTGTCACTCTGCACATCCGTGCAACTGTGCGCAGCATCTGTCTCTGTTGTCATTATAAAGCAGCTTTGGCAACACCCCAAAATAAAAATAATGGTGGTAGAAAGAAAAAAAAAAAAGTGAGAACGGAAAGGAGCCTAGACGTGGCCCCGGCTGCACTCCTCTGCTGAAATAATTAGCCCCCGGTTGATGTGGACTCCTCGTGGGACTCCAGCGTGACACGTTCAAATGAGTATTGGCAGTGTGCGACACCAGCTGCGGGCCTCCTACAGGGAGCTGCTGTACTGTGCAGCGCCCTGCCCAGCGAGCACGACACAAACCCTTTAAACTCTCAAGAGCAAAACGCGACGGCCTTGAGCTTGTTTTACAGTTACAAGAGCTTACAGGAAACAACTGTGACAGCTGAACTTTTTATGTCAGGTGTTTCAAGCTGTGATGCTCTACTGCCTCTTCACCACACACACACACACACATCCAAATGTGAGTCTGCAGTGCAGCTGGGAGCACCACCCAAGGGGCTTAGACATGAAGAGAGAGCACCAGGAATTATTCAGACCCATCCGCCAGTGCAAATTCAAGTTGTAACCACACCCAATTACAACAAACCATGGTCTGTGTGGAATCCCCACTGTACCCACAGGGGAGGGCATGAGATGTGGACAACCACACCCAAAGATATCTTTAAAGGCATCACTTTTTCACAGTAATTGGACCAAATGATAAAATCAGCCACCAATTTACAGATTTTTCTTTATTTAGCATGAAAGTGTTAATAAATCTAATAATTCTATTAATAATTCTATTAATGGAAATATTGTATCACCTGATGGAACAAAGACCAGGGAATACTGCTCAACAGCTCCTCCTTCTGGTCACAGAATATAAATTCAACAAACTTCAACAAACTCAATAGAATCTTTATTTATGTGACATTTATAAACATATAGACGAATGCAATACAGTAACATAAGGTGGCATAATAGAGTTACTATTGAATGTGCAAAACGCATCATAAATATTCATAACATTGAAAAAGTGCAGAATTGTGTAAGTGGTAGAGGTCACCGAGAAGACATTACACCACAAGTGCATGTGAAAGGAAATGTCAGAGCATCAAGCATCGTGTGTGTATGTGTGTAGGAGGACCTTAAGCTTCCACATCTTTAGTTTCTTACAGGTGTACCATTTCCTTTCACAGTCTTCTTCAGGTGATGATAGTTGGGCAGAATCTTCATGAGGAAGTCAAGCTGCAGTGTCTGAGGCTACAAAAAATAGAAATAAATAAATATGAACACAAACCGACAAAACTTTAACAACTTTAACAAAACTTTGTGTATTACACACCCAAGCTGAAGCGTCAATGGAGAAGGAACTGACCTGCGGCTTTTCACTCTGCACCCGCCTGATGCAGTTTGAACCGTACATGACTGTGTTCTCTGGCACCACCTCGCACGTGTTGACCTGGCAGCACGCACCGATGATGCAGCCGCTGGTCAGGATCACATCTCTGCCCACATCAGCTGGGATTAAATATTAGAAAAAAAAAACAGATTACATTAGGAAAAGGCAAGAAAATGATCCATTTTCATCATTCATTAGCTGTGAAATTTGCTATTTTAGCTAATAAAACATTAACAATGATGTATATAATGAATGCAGTGATTACCCTTTGACTCAATCACGTTGTTGTCTCCTATTTTCAAAGCTTGAGAGACTGTGGAAGAATTATTAAAGAAATGGCTGAAATACTGGCTGAGCATTATAAACACTACATTACCTCCCTCTGGTGGACAAACCTTACATTGGAGGTGCTCCCAAATGGTTTAAAAATCATCTTTTGACATTTTTACAACATAAAATTCAGACATTAATGCGTATATTTTAGCTTATTATAAATTATTGGGAGTGCAAAGGATACCACATCCAACCTCAAACACATTGTTAGTCCCAATAGTCATGGCCTTTGGCTCAGCTCCCTCTGAGTCTGGCATTATATTCTCTGGATAACTGTAGACAACAAATGAGACAGAATAAAGTAAAAGTGTAATGATCACACAGAAAAATGTGATAATAGCTACATACCTGTTAATAATAAGCACCTGCTCCTCTATCAGATTACCCTCTCCTATAATTATAGGCCCTGCCTCTGCTATGATCCGTGCTTTTGGGTGGACAACTGTCCTCGCACCTAATGATGAAATCAGAGAAAATTAAGGTTTAATTAAGCAGCAGGATGAGACGCATACGAAGAAATAGTGCGGTTTTAAATCTCACCAATGGTCACATCTCCTCTTATTTCGCTTTCAACACACACAACAGCTCCAGCTGCGATTTTAGCACTGCAACAACACACAATAATGTGATTATGTATGATTAAATGTCTGCACTGTTTCCAAGAATAACCTCATTTCAGTACATCGACGGGTAATATTATATAATATATTGGTGCCATCACTGATGATTTAACGAGACGATGTTTATTTTACACACACACACACACACACACACACACACACACACACACACACACACACACGGTAAATTAGGATTGAAAGAGTATCTACCTTTTCTGTGCCATTAGCTGCTTGGCGTCTGACATCCTTACGACAACAAATTGATTGAGCGACAGTTGATTATTATTCCTGGGGAGATGGAGATCAGGCTCGATTGTGTTTGACTGTATGAAACTCTGCTGCCGCCTACTGACGTGTTAAGCATAGTGCAAATAATCACAGCCCATGAAACCTTATAGCAAGAGAAGTGATAAAAACGAAGATGGGCAATATTGTAGTTATTATTAGTAACTTTTATTTTTGTATTTTAACGTATATATTCGTCCATTTAATGTGAGCTAGGAGTAGCCTATATAAAAATACCTTAGCCCATGATTTATTTCATTATTATGTGTGTAGTACATAGACTGTAAAAGGTGTACTGTAGTATTGATTTTGGTTTATTGGTGCTAGGTGCTTTCCTCTGAGCCTCCTGAAGGGTGCACCATTGATCAAAGAATGAGAGCTGATGCATCCAGGTAAATTCATGTTTCTTGCTGATTGAGAAAAATATCTAATGACGTAAGAATAATAATGTATCTGTTAAATGATTTAAGTTTACTCTGAAAATGTTTTAATTCTCCAACAGAGTTTTCTTCTCCTTTTATTTCAAACGTAAAATAGCCCATTATTATTTAATCTGCTGAAAACGTCCGTATAGATTTTAGTCCGACGAAGCTCGTTCTTAATGTACCATTTGTCAATGAATTATTCGCTCAGTGCGATTTGACTTCTGTAAAGTGAGCCGCAGTTCAATGAAATAACCCGAAAATTGTGAATCTCATGTTTTCAGAATAAAAGTCCGGTTACTCGTCATGAATGAAAAACAATCTCACTTCCTCGCCCATCAGTTTGTAATTATCATGCCATCCTGTTGGCTCTGTCTGTCAGTACCAACATTACTGCAAGGTGCTCTATTGGCTTAATGTCAGATCTTGAATATAACTTGATGCTCCAAAACAGCAGGTTTAAGATGGACATGAATCAGATTCAGCGTTTCACATGTTGTATAATCCGATTTAGAACCACATTCTGAAGTGATTCTAGTCTAACTTAAAAAATGCTAGATTTTTACACATTTTTAAAGTAAACAATTCCCAACAAACGTTAGAACTCTTTTGAACTTTCTACGTTTTATTTTGAAAATTTGCAGCGGAAATGATTTGCGTCATTGCGTCAGCATTGACGGCGCTGGAGTTTTGAAGGAGAGCGAGCGAGCGGTCGGCGAAGTGAGCAACGGACGCAGCATCTGAGCGCGCGTACCTTTAACCAGGCGGCAGCCCGTTTGAACACAAGTGGACAAAACAATACATCCCGAATATAGCTTCATTTTATAATATGTAAAAAAATATATTATTTCCTAGGATAAATGCTTGTGTTTTCTCCGAGTGAGAGTAAAGAAGTGAAGCTAGGAAGCGCGGCGGAGCTGAATTTGGAGCTTTTTTAACTAGCTTGTGTCAACTTTGTGGAAATATGTAAGTGACAGGTGAGACTGTAACATGGAGCAGTCGGCTACTCTCGACATAGAGACACTCAAGGTAAGCAAACAATGATGTCAGAAGCATTATCATTTGAATTGACAACTTATTTAGCATTTAGGAAATTAGTTAACTACCCTCTACTGGACATTTAACAGGACAGTGTTTTTGACATCATGTCGTTTTATGCTAATCTGAAAGTTGAGCCATCTGCAACAGGTGCTTCAGTTCAGCTGCTTTAAAAAAAAAGCCATCTAATGAATAATGAATGGAAACTGCCCGCTTCTCTCTACAGGCAGGTATGTGATTCATAACAACTGACCCATGCTCAAACACTTCTTAAAGCCTGCCTGGAGTTCTTCACATATCTCCTTCCTGCACTATACCTCATATTGTGTGCATTCTCCTCTTCAAGAATCGCAGTAATGTGACAAACTATGAATATTCTCCCAGCATGCTTTCTCATTATCATTCCAGTCTAGCAAAGGCAAAGGGGAAGGGGGCCAGTAACCTCTGGTTACAGTATGTGCATCTTTCTCTTTATGCTGCAGTGCACAAAAAAAGGCAGATCTGTGTTGAAGAACCCACACAGCAGAGCTACTGTTGCCTGATATGCACACACACACACACACACACACACACACACACACACACACACACACACACACACACACACACACACACACACACACACACACACAC
>JAVQJX010218644.1:0-10027 GCA_036025115.1 Ambassis agassizii | reverse complement strand
TGGATTAAATTGTTTTTCTTTTCATCTCTCTTGTTTCTGTTTTATCCAAGCAGCTTCTCAAATATGTCGATTTTTGAATAAAGTAATTTAAATGGGACTTGACATTGGTTTATCATTGTTGCAAATTCGGCAAAAATAAGAACACACACCATCAGCCTATTCTGAAACTTGCTAGTGTATAACATACATCATTTCCTCTTACTCTCCCGCAACAGATCCCACTCACCTGTCAGATGCAGTGGCCTGGTTCTCTTACCTCTATAATTTGACCGTATGTACTCTGTAGGCCTTGCCATAGATAGCCCTCTATACTCTACTCTTCAGGTGGAATACAAGGAAAGGTAGCATCTCTGTCTTTCTGATCATCCATATGGTCTGTGAATAGCTATAAGTAAGTGTTTCCCATCTCCCAGGGAGAAATCAATAGGCGCTCTTCACGCGGCAGTAAGTTTGTCTGGCTTCTGACGAATAATTAAAGAGCCAGCTCGCTGCACATAACCATGATGACTAATGCTGTTTAAGGAATGTCTCTCGTACATAAATCAATAGTTCTTATTTCTCCCTCTCTTTCACTCTTTCTCTCTCTCTCTCTTACTCTTGCTTTTGTGTTTATCAAGGCAGACAAAGTTCTCCTTTGTGCTTGTAGGTCAGTGTGTCACTGTGCCATGGCAATAATGCTTACGCATCTTGACAACTTCTGAGTGCAAAAAAAACAAAAAAACAAAACAAAAAAGTAACTCACTTTCCTACCAAAGCAAAGCAGATGCAATAGATTCAGTTGTTACACATAGATACGGTAACTCTTCTCTTGACTATTGCAGATTGAGTTCAATAACATGCATCTGTTTAGACTGCATGCTCATGTCACTGCCACCTAGAAAGGCAGAAGCAGAATAAATATGTGTGAAATAATGCATGGTTATGAGTGAGCGGCATGCACACCTTTCCACCATATTAGATTTTCATAATTGAATAAAACATGGAAGTGCTCTGAACATTCCCTCAAAGGGAAATGGCAGTCACTAAAGCATGGAAGCCAACTCAGTAAAGAATTGCAATTGAATAAGTGATGAGGAACAAACGAAGTGTGGTATATGAGAACAAGGGAGTGATTTACTCAAACAATATTTGAAATGGGAGGTGAATGAAGGGCAATAATTACATTGTAAAGGGAGGGCGGTTTTTGAAGTGGCTGGCCTTGTATAAATTACTCAGTCTGAGGGTCTGTTATTTTTAAACCATATTTTTTTAACTACACTAAATATACTTTAATCCTATGCGAACATGACCAGAGAAACATCTCTGTCAGCCATACTTTCAGCTGCAGACATGTGACACAAACACACAGAAAGAGAGATGGAGACAGAAAAGCTGGGAAATGAGGTACACTGTGAAATACCCTAAAGGTCCTTGGCAGCATTAGAGAAAGGCCTGGGAGGTTAGGAAACATCAAATCAATGCATTGTAATGCGAATTGACTGCTGACTTTGATCATCTGCCTTGGGAGTGCTTTAGCATTGAGTGCTGTCACACTGGCTGGGTTAAGCAAATATGGCATGGGCTGAAATGGAGAGAGATGGGGAGAAATAGACAGGTTGAATGGAAGTGAGAGAAAAAAAGGGCTATGTGGTGCCTGGCTATCATCAGGGAGTAATGGGCACATTAAAATTGTATGTCCGCTTGGTAAATGGCGTACTGTAGATGTTAGTCATAGTTAAATTTATTTAGTTGAGAGTGTTGTGTATATTAATATCGTTTAGGTATGGTGGCCATGTTTCTTAATACATTAATGACAGCAAGAAAGTTTTGCGTGTGCCTGTGTGTGTTTTTTTTAACATGTAGTCCAACTTCCTTGTGGCCAAAAGTGTATGTGCAAGCGTGATGTTTGGTTGGTTTGGTTGTTTGTCTCTGTCTCTCTATGTTAGCTTTGCGATAGATTGGTGTGCAATCCAGGCTTTACCCTGCCTCTCACCGATTGACAGCTGGGATAGGCTCCCACCTCTCATGACCCTGTACAGGACAAAGCAGGTTAAGAAAATAGATGGATGGACATATGTACAGGTTTTCTCCAAATTTTAGGTGAAGGTGTTATGTTGGTTCCAGAAGTAGATGGTGTTTTAAATTAGTTTAAAGTTATTAACATAAAAAATCATTATATTGTATGAAACATGACAAGACAACACAAGACAAGATAATATAAGAAACATTTAATTCCATAGAAGCTTGAAAATCAATCTCTCAGAACAATTGAAACAAGTAATTGAAACATTTTTGTTGCTGTGGTGGATTTAAAGAGCATATGTGAAAAACACAAGTGGAACAACCAGGTCATTCAAAGTTCTGATGACAAAAGGTGCCCTATCAGACCCTCAAATTTAACAAGTCTATGGGTGTTTTGATGGTAGTGAGAACCTAGTTGTCTGACAGTGCAATATATTGTTTTTTTTTTTTTGTTTGTTTGTTTTTTGAAAGGACTGTGGTGGTCAGAAAAAAAAACATTTTTTTAGCGCAGACTCAACAGTATTGCTGTGAAGACAGCTGATACCCTCGACTCAACCCCCTCCAAAATGATGGGTCAGCCCTGCTTAGTGTCAGAAGCTGCTGATATCCTAGCTCTGAAAGTGGAAATGCTCTTAAGCCTTTCTCCCATAATGGAGTGGCCAGTCTAATCTTGCCCTCTGTGAGAGAGCGCAGGTAAGGAGTAGAGTTTTTACCACAGCACCCTGACCCTTGCTTTGGCACAATAGTGTACAGATTACAGTGCAGTGCAAGAGAGTCAGCCTCGTTCTTTTGCCACTGTCCCTTAGTTGCACCATATCCTCTGGAGGATGCCTCTTACATATAAAGGACACCGTGTGAGTTTTTTGTTCGTTCCTCTGCTGTTAGGTTTCAGATCAAAACTGTGACTTAAGAAAAAGCTGGTAATGTTGTCAGTGGATTCTCTGCAAATCTTTGTCCTTTTTGTCCATAAAAAAATTATAGACACTAAAAAAAAAAAAGACAATGAGCTCAGATGGCATGCTTGACAGAAAAACACTGCACGGTTATGTCACTGTGACAAAGAAAATACAAGGGAGAGAGAGATTCCTTGAGTCAAGCCAGAGCAGCAAAGAGAAGCCCAAAACCTCTTGTCACTGTATGAAAAGAATAGCAAGACGACCCGTAGGTATTGGGCTGCTAGGTGCATCTCCTAACAAGCTGACTGTTCAAAGGCTTTTTAGTGCTCTAGAGAACATGAAAGGCATGTTTAAAAATTTAAAAGCCCGATCTGTTCCAGTGCTATGGAGCGGCAGAGTGAAGCAGATTTTTACGTCGCCATAATTCCCTAGTTGCTTGCTTTGTAAATTAATTAAGATGTTTATGACAGCTGCTTGCACCTAATGGAATGCTTATAGAGTATGCTATTAATTATTACTGCTGGCCACGGCTGCAAGCTTTCATACTGCTGAGAATGTATAGCTGTGGGTGCAGTATAGATGTGGCCCCAGCCTCCACCTCGGACCCCTCTTGACTTTGTTGTTGTGTTGAGTGTCAGTAGGCTGTCTGTACATTTCTTAAAGAGATGTCTGCTATTTGAATGGGTTTGTTAGTGTATTCTATGATGCTATTTATATCACCTGTTAGGTCAACCATATGACAGAGTGGGCAACTGCATAAAAATCATGTAATGTAGATAACAAATTTGAAATACTCTTGATCACTGATAAAACATAACATCAGTAGTTACAGCACCGGATTCATCAGGATTACTTACTTAATAAACTGACAGCACTTCCTGTTACATCCATGTCCAGACGTTTGGTTTGTGCAGGGCATTTGTACTATGAACTGTAACTGACCTCATGAGCCTACAGGAAGTTCAGCTTCAGTTTGCTCCCCACTGTTACTGTTGGCTCTGGAGTTGTTATGCTTTCAGTAAGAAAGCAGAAAAAAAGAACAACACAACTGCTGTGCCTGTGACTGTGCAAATGTGCGTATGGCTAATTATAGTTTCTTTTCATATGACTTCACCACAAGTTTTTCCTCTGACATTGTTATGCAATGGCACAAGAATAAACCCATTGACAGCAGGATGCTTTGTAGCTCCTAGATACAGTAGGCAGCAAAAAGACAATATAAATGGCCTATATGTTTTAAATCAAGATGTATGTGCATTTTCAAACATTCAATCAGCATCGTCATATCTTGTGGGTGTGATCTGGCCAAGGCATCATTAAATAGAAGTACCTAAATATTGTTACTCTTATATTTCTGTGTAAGCACAATTCAGAGGTTCTTATTTGAGCATTTCAATGTTCACATCAGTAGAAAATACATTTACATTGATCACAAATTACTGAAAACAAATGCAAGGTGATGAAGCAGCTAATAAAAGCAGCAGGAGTTGTACACCCCACCTGTGAAAGTCTGGAGTAAAGCTGTAGGAAAGCAGAAAAGCTATCCTACTGACTCAAAATACCATCTTGTGGTACCAGGTGGTATTACATGACACTACTACATGAACTTCAGTTAGCCTGCTAACTCTACACAAAACAGGAACTTCTTGTAAACTTAAAATCTTACAAATTACAAGTCAAAAAGGTAAGAAACTCATCTATTACTTTAAAACAAACAGGGTGTTGTCTGGTTACAGTGTTGATGGAATGTATCCCTCACAGCCTGAGCATCTAGACAGGTGCACCCTGTGGCTTCAAGTTACCCAGGAGTCAATGGGGCAAATAAATAACACACCGCAGCTCACTCTGTTCATTACACCATGTGACCCACCCAGAAGGGAGGCATCATGTCTCTGCTCTGCAGAGCTTTATCCTGTGTTATCCTCCGATTACATTTACATAGAGAATGCAGCGGGGAGGGAGAGGGCAACAAACTGAATCACACTCCACCTGCACCACAAGAGGCGATGTGTGAAATATGTATTCAGTCTTTCATCAACCTCTTTATCTGCCACGCATGGGTTATATCCTCGTGTGTAACGTCCTCTGTTGTGTTAGCTTTGAAAAAAGGAGGAGAAAACTGTGATCTGTGTTCTATTAATCATAGTCCAGCTCCATGGCTGCTTGTTATCACACATGTGTGTAATTACAGGGTATTTGTGCTTTAAGCATGGCACTTCTGCCTGGAAATGGAGGATTGGCTCCACTGATGAACTCCCTGCTAATAGGACTACCTTTGATCTACATGGAGCATGGAGGGCTTACAGAACTCGCAGGTTTTAATTATGAAATACATGAAAAATAGATGCTGCACTAAGTGCCGACCAAGACTGCAGTGTATCATAGAAACAGTGCGCTCACTAGTTTGCCTCTGCCTTTCCTTCCTTTATGTCTTCCAGTGCCTGAAATACCTCAATCCTTGTCTCTGTGACTCAGTTCGTTACTGCAGAGAAGCAAAAAAGACAAGTCCATGATATTAATTAGAGGATTGACAGACATGTAATTCATCTCTGAGGAAGTTTTCATTACATGGGAGGCTTCAGAGGGGCAGTTTGGCTTATTGGCAAGTGCTAAGACCAGACCTAATGGGGCTGCTGTTCCCTCCCTTTTGAGCAATTACAGCCAAGTCCTTATCAGCAGTGCCACGAGTCCACTGTTGAGGGACCTTGATTTCCAACACACTCACACAGAATGATCCTTCCCCGTAGACTCTTGTTCATTAGACAAGTGTACTGTACTATACTTTGCTGGATGAGAATTGAGACTGAATGAATGCTGTTAATGAAAGGTTTCCTGTATATTTCTGAGTCAGCCTTTATAGAGCTGATATTAGCTGACATTATTTTGTCATCAAGGCACTAGTCCTCACTCCCCCATAGGTGATTATTCTGTTTCCATCGTTTACAGAAGCTAGTCTCATCATGACACAAAGTACATACTGAGTTTGGACAGGGGACTTAAATAAACAAATCTTATAACATTGCTTTATGAGTTAAAATGACATGTACAAATGTATGTTGTGTTTATCAAGGCAGACAACGTCTACCACTGGGGTGTCCTGATGGAGGTGGCCTGTGAGTCATCCTTTGCAGCCATACATAGAAAACCAAAAACAGAGAAAAACAAGCAATCTCAAGCAAACTAAGATTGCCTTTGTTTAACATGTCATGAATATTTAAACTCTCGTCAAGATGTTAACCCAAGGGGGCACACCACTATTGGCCACCTGCATAACTCTTACAATCCATTACTCTAAACTTGCATAACTGGAGTGTTTGCCCCAGGAGATGTAGGTAATTGTATCCCCACTTCAGATTGCGACCTGTTACTGTAATGTGAATAGGATTCACAAGAGCCTAGCTTCACCACTACAGTATATGTAGCTTTCTGTATACATTGTGTAAATAAAAATGCAGAAATATCTATATGATTACACCATTTGAAACAATCTGCCCTCTTACCTAGTGTCTATTTACAAGCTATGTAGCTAAAGCCTTTATAAATATGTGTGTGTAAACACAGTCAGTGGTGGTCTACCCATGCAATTCAGTGTAGCTCTGTAACAGTAAAGTGAGCCAGGGTGGTCTGCTGAATGTGGTTTGTCTTTATTTATGGTGCAGGCTGAAAGGCTATTGGGTTTCATGTGTGGTTGAGGCTGGATCACTGGGAGATTACCGCTGGGCTGGGAACCGCCAGCACTCAGAGTACACAGAAGCCTGCCTGTGCTTCTGGCCTGTCTTTGACCGGCGCCCAGGGCCTTCCTGCATCCATCAGGACCCCTGGGACCAGCTTGTACTCAGCTAGTGCCAGGATCAGAATGAACAACATCAGAGCAACAAAATCCAACCATTTTTACCTCTTACTTGCAGTATTATCCTGAATCACACAAGAATGCAAATGAATAAAATGTGGTTTCTTATTCAGCAATATCTTGTTTAATTCACAACTGTAGTCCTCTGAACTTATAAACACAGTGCTTTCATAAAAACTACAATTATGTAAACCACTCCTCTTTGAATAGTTATTAACCATAGGGAATGTGCTATTTTAGAGTCTTGGACATTGTCATTTTTTAATCTTTCAGCAATAAGAACCTGCGCAGTAGTGTCTTACCAATAACAATAGCACTTATTGCAGTGTTCCCTGTGGTACAATTAAAATTCCGTCAGAGTCTTCAGTCTGCCTCCCAGCCATGCCTGCTGTTTTCTCAGCCCTCCTGGGCCACGTCAATTCCTTTGCTGCAATGTATAATTCACGAGCCACCAAACAGCACAGAAGACTCACCTGGAGACTCACAGGACCAGCAATGCAGAACTGCACTGGGGAGAGTGTTCATGTTGTACATGAACCTAGGAGACATTTGTAGGGGTCAGGGTGCATGTGACATTGAAGCTGAAGTCAGCCAGGTCCTCCTGATCTCAGGGTCACCCTGATAATGTCATTCTTCCATTGGGATCTTTCACCTTCTTGCCTTTCTCAGAAAGGCGTGTATCTTTTTATTTTTCCTGACCTTTCTTCTTTTATCCTCTGAAAGACAATTGTGGTGTCCTCTAAAACTAATTTGGATGTATATCTTCTATTTGCAGACAATTCCATAGTGATGCATTGGAGTAACCTGTGGAGTCTCAGAGTGGTTGCTTTTAGTTAAAACCAATTAGAAATGACCAGAAATAACAGCGCCTGGAGACAGAGAAGTCATTTTTCTTTGAGCTTCCCCAGAGAGTTGGCCTCTCCATGGATTAAGTGTTTTAGTATATTAGGGGGCAGCTGATTAGAATCATTGTGCTTCTTTAATCATTAAATTTTTGCATGTATAGTTTATATCTGTATAATAGCTAATAAGGCTAAGTGTGTCACAGCAAAAGGGAGGACTGTTTTAGTGACTTTGTGTTTAAAACTTGGCCTTCACAAAGATTGGCAAATAACAGACTAGAGGTCCTTGATTCGGCTCATCCATCATATTTTATGACTTTTGATGAGATGGGAATTAATGCAAGATCAACCTTGCATCCGATCTTTGTATTTGAATGATGCCTTATACATATCTTACAAACTACATAACACAAGTAACACACTAAATATTCCAGTTTCTTCAAACATTAATCTGATCTATGTTGCATTTCTTAAACAGTGCCATGAGTTACAAAACTATGTTTCCTAAACAAGTTGTGCTTCTTTTTTGAGGCCGGTGATGGCTAAGTAGAGAACACATTAATTTTTTCTAATTATTTTCTCTCTGGAATGTAGCAGCAATTTGTTAGTTGGGCAGGCAGCAGCAGTCAAAAGATGGACTACTGAATGTTGGCACATCTATCATTCTTAAGATGACGATGGCTAAGCCACCACTATTAACCAGCAACCTCAGGAGTAGCCTAAAATTAACAGTCCCACACAGCTGCCATCATTAAGACAATAAGAAAAACCTTCCATTATTTTCTGATGTATTTTTCTATCCAAGAGTCCTTATTAACTAATTAACTGTACAGAATGGGTAATGTTAGCATTCCCAGGGCCTATGGTATTGACCCGTAATTCCAGTAGGTGTCTAGCCATTCCCTCAATAGACCCTTGCTGGCTCTTCCAGCAACTGGGTCTGTTGTGTTGGGCTGTGTCCTTGTGTGCGGCAGGCGTGCAGCAGTGGCATGTGGAGCAGGCAGCAGGAAGCGAGCCTCCCTGTCTCCCCAGACTGAACAGTGAATGAGGATAAGTGAGGAGCGCCAGTCAATGAATCAAGCAGCAGGAAGGGAGCAGCCAGGGGGGGAGTGTGACGTCCCCACGGGAGAGGCCTCGCATTAGGAACTTCCTCGTCTGTGTGTTTCTGGCACAGGTTAAATGGATCGCTCCCATTAGCGCGCTGAGAGGACAGCTCCATTATATGAAGGAGACTGTAACTTTGAATGTCACGGTGCAACAACCCCAGAGCACGCCTCGTCTACCAGGGAGGCAGGGTGACAATAACCATCCATGATAATCATTCCCTGTCAGGCTTTAAGGAACCTGAAATTATGACGTACAGCCTGCCGTGCGCCTCAGACTTCATTACAGTGCTGTCACTTTGAGTCGCCTGCGATGGCACCCGGCTCCACAGCCGGCTGCAGCACTGTGGCTGCCAAACCCCAGACTCACTCTCCTCCTGTCTAAGTGGCATGTTTACAGGATGTGTGCCCCCCTGCAGATAGATGTGGTGGAGGTTAACCTCCAGTCGCCTGTATGGTACCTCTCTTCCTCTATAGCAAAAGTAATGTCTCAAGAGAGCATGTGCTGTGTTTACCGATGCGAGAGAAAATATGATGATCAAAGGCCACATACTGACAACTGTCCCTCCTTCCATTGTGACAAATGGTAATGCAGAAATTAGAACTCAGCTGCAACTTCACTCGGAGTACAGGCTTACATTTAATTTCTATTAATGCTTACAAAGCACATAGATGTTTATAAAAAAGTGATGCTCAAGCTGTAAGCATGTTTGTAGCAGCCTGTTTGTCAGCCAAGGAGAACTTCACCTCCAGACTGACCTCTGAACCTGCCATCCAGTGGAGAAGACAAGAGCTGGCAGGCATTGCCAATGTCAGTGCCCAGAGCTAACTCCTTCGTTCTCACCGCCTGACTCATTCATTGGCTTTGTGGCCCCTTCTCCTTGCCACCTCCAATCACAGGGCTCTGAATGACACATAGAGGAGGAAGTGGGCCCCCTAACCACCCCTCCCAGTTCTTCTGCAACCTGCATAGCAACAGGCCAGACAAGCCTTCCCAGGAGCACAAGTAAAGAGAAAACTTAATACCAATATTAGAGAATACTTTGTTCCCCATTAAACTTAATCAAAAATCAATGACAAACGGCATATGTGGCGAGGCTGAGCTGCTGTTTTAGGTTTTGCTTACTAAAGTTATTAAAGTCAAAAAATCTGAATTTTTTTCATCTAAATCACGGTCTTTTTGTTAGAATGTATGAACTGAGCAGTGAAGCACAAAAGTTAACAGTGAGTAAAACAAAAATAATAATGGTTCATAATAATTAGACTGTTCTTTGTTTTGCAGTCTTTACTGAAAGACAATACCTAAAAGAAATCCTGTGTAATACCAAATACCAT
>JAVQJX010218581.1:0-14372 GCA_036025115.1 Ambassis agassizii | reverse complement strand
GTTAGTACTTTTCAGACATGTTTTTAAGCTAGCATTGATAATCAATTGTGGCATTTTATTTTTGCATGATCTTCAGCAACCCCTGTTATCTACATTTAATTAATTGATGTTTATCTCTTCTTACTTTTATCTTAAAGCCCTCATGTTATGTGCATGCAACACACAGAAAGTCAACCACCTCTGACCAGTAATTAAATTAATAATATCAGGATATTTGAAGTTCCTAAATCATAATCTAAGCTAATTATTCTGAAATATTGCTTTTATGTATTCAGGCCCGAATGCTCATGGAGTTAATGTTGATGTACAAAGGCTGTAAATAGTTGTTGTGCTTTTTTTTCCCTGCTGTCCCTTATGGTGTTAATGGCTTGGCATTCACTCAGGCATTGGCTGATTATCCTAATACTCTCTCCTTGATCAATTGTAAACTCAGAAGGAGGCACAGCATCTGCTCATAAATGATATATTCCGTTTTTTAATTCCACAACACTCAGTATTGATTTTTTTTTTTCCACATATAATTGAAATACTGCAGGTACACTAATGATATACAGAAAACTGCATCCACACAGCAAGCAGAAAACAATAGTATGTGTTCATGTTTGGGCTGAGAGAAAGCATTGGTGGTTTTTGTCAAATCACAAGTGATGGTTGGTTTAGTGAAAAAATCTCTGGCTGCAGTGCTCTTTGTGACATAATGTTGTTTCTTATATTGGGACACCAAAAGATTCATTCTCTCACTGGATTCACAGGTTTAACAGCGGCGTGTGTGTCCAGTAATCTCTAATACAACAGTGTCCCTTATTTAAACTGATGTAACTGTCATCAGTGCCATATCCAAATACCTAACTATCACTTGCTTTAGTGCAAGCAGACAAAAAAAAAACACAAAACTGTTGAAAATTGTGCCTCATTTCCCACCGAGCCTGTCTTCGACTTCTGTCTATATCTCCTCTGTTTTATCAAAAAACAAATCTGTGTAGATAAAATTGAAGCTGTATCAGTGTACAGTATGTATGTGTGTGTGTGACACTGAGCACTAGCAACAAGCTAACATAGTATTATGGCTGTCTCAGTCATTTTAGTTTTGTTTATGTTTTTCTGAAGCCAAGTGGTAGGTTGGGTTTGCCAAAATGGAGAGGTTTGCATTTTTTTGTGGAGCGAAGGATTGTAGTAATGCACTTTTGCTCAATAGAACATATCAGCAGAGAATTTAAATTAAAACCTGAAGGGAACCTTTTTTTTTTTATAAAGTGGTAATTTCCCCAAACATGCTGAGCCTTCATTCATTAGAAACAGATGGAAGAAAGAAGACTAATGTAGATCCAGTTATTTTGGGGGAACTGAGCCTATCACAGTATATGCTAGATATTCAGAAAGCAAGAGGACAGATTTTGGTCAACCCAACTGTGCACCATAGACAGGAGCGGCAGATAGGGAGGGTGCTGTGTTGTTGATCTCACCCAAACTCAGGTGGACATATCACATCCTTGTTTTTCTAAAGTTTTCCAGATAGATACACAAGTGAGCTCTGTGCATGTGTGTATGTGTGGCTTTTCAGTTTTTTTTTCATTAACTGCAGGAATGAGTGATGATCACAGTCTGATTGTTGTTATTTATAATGGACAGCTTTAGTTTAGTGTAAAGATAACCTCATATTAACGCTTTGTATCGTCTGTTCTTGGTATTATTATGTTCTGCTCATCTCCCTGACTCCCCTCAGATTATTTTTGTGTACATTTTAAGCCCATTTCTGGAAATGGGGTAATTATACATGATTAAAACAAACTCGTGAAATTCATTGGAATGTGGCATTTTATATTTTGAATACTCTAACTTTGTGTATGAACAAATGTATGTAGATTTATCCAGCATGTCCACTGGGGTAAAAAAAAGAAGAAAAAAAAGAAAAAAAGGCAATAACAATACCATGTAGTGCAAAGAAAAGAGTTAGGCTGACAGAACGCTTTGCTCCAGCAAATTACTTTGATAGTGTGTGATGGTGGTTGTTGAGATGTGCTCCTGCTGTGCAGCCTCAAACAACTACAATGCAACATTTGGACTTTTATGAAATCAAATGCTCACTGTTCAATGACATCAAAGTTCATTTTCTGTGTGTTCAACCAGGATATGAAAAAAATAATAAAAATGTGGATGTGAACAGGACTAAGCCATTTCTTACACGACTGTGACGTTTACTCTGCGTATAATTACATGTAAATGTGGAAAGAGTATGTAAAATCAATGTATATTTTTTATTTTAAAGACATTTAAAAGCAACATCTTCTGCTGGTCTGGTCCATTAGAAGGGAGGAGGACACTTTATCAGTGTTGCTAACATGATGATACAGCCCACTGTTGAACAGGTCAGATCAGAATGCTAACATGTAGCATTAACACAGGAAAGATGGATGTTATAATGAAAAATGTATTTTTACTGAATGATTTGTTGTCCCGCTTCCACCAACCTCATTGTAGCGCATCATCAGGATAACACCAAGGAACGATACACCAGCGTCATGACCAGATTTATAGTCCAACATTACACGGCAAGCATCAGTGTGGCTGGAGTCCAGAGAACATTGTTCAACAATTATTCTAACAGACACATATAAGCTGTCAGAGTGCGAGTCTGTTAACACTGAGTGATGTGAAAACTAATGAGGCTAAAGAGAGAGGTGCAAATCAAATCTGAGAATTATACAAAACTCAAACACACACCCTTACATTCAGCAGAGGTTTTGTGTGTGTGTGTGTGTGTGTTTGTTTGTTCTCATCGTGCAGCTGGTTTCCATTCAGACTCCATTTGTTGTTCCTCCGGGGAACAGATAATGCGATGGTCCATTTGTGCTTCTATCCAGCATGACAAAGAAGAGAAGAAAACTCTGCTAAAGATTCACATCACAATAGGCTCTGTCCTCAGTCTGCTGCCTTCTCACTCTCCGTCCACACAGTTTAAAGACAGTCACAACATAGGCAATGCCATTTTCTCCAACATGCAGCGGTGCAGTTAAACCAGCTAACTGCACTTTGTTATCATGTCCTTCCATGTACTGAACTGTAATTCCAATAGTCCCCAGAAAGACATGAACTTATATTCAAACAACAACAAAAAAAGACAGATGGAGAACTGATGGCCAAAACATCTTTGCGAACATTTTGCTTTTGCCAATTCATTTCCCCTTCAAGACAACCTGCCAGCTTGGCTAAAGTGTCATATGACTCAATGCAACACAAGCCTTTCAAATTGGCCACAGATCCTGTGTCATAACCGTTTCCCTGCCAGGGTTCTTGAGGATCCTACTCAGCCCTGCAGAAAGCAGCTAATGCACGACAAACACCTGCTTCTCCCCGTAGTCCGTCTCTTCTTCCACCATCTCTCCCATCCTCCCCCTCCATTTAAAGGGCCGGGATGTGGCGCTGGACCTGTTGTGGCAGCTCAGTTTGGGGTCATGCAGGAGGTTCCACATGAGCCAGATCTGAGGGACGCTGAGGCTGTGAACAACCATGAGTTCTCTGTAGAAGCAGGGGTCAAATGTCTGAAGGTGGGGCGCGGCAGACGGCCGGGGGATTCCAAACGTACGGAAGCCCTGATGCCGTGACGGTTTGACGCCTATCAGCTGGAGGCACATTCCCAGAAAGACATCATCAATTGGGAACAGCTCCACCTGGGAGAATGTTTTTACAGTATTAAAATTTTTTAAAGTATTAAAAAAAATATTTCTTATAAACAAATTCTGAAGTACCTGTTGACAGGCAGAGCTTAGTCTCCGAGCTGTATGTCCTGACATCACAAAGCCTCCTCCACCAGCGTAACTTGGGTACAAACCCCCTCCGTACACAAACTCTGGCACATAATACTTGGAAGTGCGCCTGCGAATGGGTTTAGCGTTGAATATAATATCACCAACAAACAGATCCTCTTCTGGCTCTTTACCTTGTAGCATCTCTAGTATGTTTTCCACATTAACATACACGTCAGCATCCCCCTTGAAGATGAACCTGGAACAGAAAACTTAATTCAAGTAAACAGAGGAATCTGGAAAATATCTTTGGTGTGCTCATTAACAACTGACTTGACATGAGGACAGCTGCTGTTGACCCATTTCAGGAAGTGTGTCTCCTTTAGAGTCAAGTTGAAGAAGGTGTCTTCAAAGTCCCAGAGCAGGATGTCCCGGAAGGTTTGACTCTCGTAGGCCAGAAGTCGATCCCACAGAGGCAGCGCAGTCTGATTCCTGGGGACCCCGAGTAGGAAAACAGTACGGATGGACACACCATTTTGGAAATGTCCCTCTTTACCCCACGTCCGACGAACCACCTTATAAGGAACGCAGTGAGAGGGGTTGTTTTATTAAACACCACATAAGACACTTATATGTATGTGCAGCATCATTTTACCTGCCGCTTATCAAAGTCTGCAGCTATGGATTTCACCGCTATGAGCATGTAAGGTGCAGTGTAAGACCGTCCGTTGTCCTCCTCTGCTGCTCTTATGTGACATTTCTCTGGCTGGTCTACGAGCAGCTTAAAGTCTCTGTTGTCTTTTTCTCTCAGGTAGGCCTCAAAGTCAAATGGTGGCAATGTTGGCAGGGGATTTACAGCTGCCTTTGTTGGTGCAACATTCTTTCTGCCTGACTTGGATTTACTCTTAGACTTAGCCTGGCGTTTGGATTTAAGCTGAGGAGGTTTAGACCTGGCCTGGGGTTTGCAGGGCGGCGGCTCTGAAGGACTGGATGACGACTGCTGTTGAAACAGAAAATGAGTAAATGTCACCTTAGTAAATTTACATTTGTAAAGGTTGCCAATATAATTTGCTTGTATTTTTAGGCCATCCACTTATCAGCTTTACATCATATAATATTTATTAACATCAACCCTTTAAAATACAAATAAATATGGAGTCTGAAACATGCTGAACTGTCTGTCAATCAGAACAGATGGGTCTTCATACAAACATAACTACATAGTGTGCACAGTGGACATATGCGGCACAAATATTCACGAAGCACTTCAATCCTGTTTGTGGATTTCAGCAAACGGCACATAGAAATACGCAGTCGGTGTAAAAAGAAAAGTGAAATTTATCATGAAATGGTTGAGCCATGTGATGGTGGAAATACCCGTTGAGAATCCAGGCCCGCTTTGGCCCCGCTGGCTCCCAGCAGGGTCCGACTGGAGCTTGTAGAGCCGTGGATTTCCAGTTTCCACATTGCTCTGTCCCATCCTGAGGAGAGTACAACCTGGAAACATGACGTGCATGAGGCAATAATGGAACACAAATATGGGATTTTAACATGATATCTGTGTCCATCCTGACCTGGCGGGCATAGAGCAGCAGACAGAAAAGCACCAGCAGCAGAAGTGTGCACATGACATCTCTCTTCACATAGAGGATCCTCCTCATCACCGTCTTCCTCAGCATCTTCCAAACGACACTGATTTTAGTTGAGTGTTGAACAGCAGCGCACTGAAGAGAGGGACTTGGGATTTCCGGAAGCAGCTTGGTGTGTGCGCTGCATTCTCGCCTCCCGACTGCTCATATGGAACAAACACACCTTTCAAGCCATAACAAGACCAAAATATAGAGAGTGAAGCGCTGTGTCCTCCTGATCCTCTCAGGCACCGGCATCCTGGAGACAAGAAGAGAAAAACCACCAAGTAAAGATACATTTCACCAAGCTGCTGCTCCATGTTGCAAAGTCTGTTCCATCCCATTTCTTTTGATTCATGACCTGGAAGTAAACCCTGACAGTAAAACTTTTAGTCATGCAATAAAAACTCCTTTGGCCAATGGATCATTTCACAAAAGCTTCCACCACCAAACATCTTCATTTACACCTCTTGTCTGCAGTCATTTATATATTTTCGGTACATGTGTATAATTAAAAAGTTTTTAGTATTGCTTGTTCTTTTCTTATTAACATGTCACGTTTTATTCTTATCCTAACTGTTCATGAGGAGGGAATGTCTGCGCCTTATGTAAGAAAACATGACTATTTCCAAGAACACGGCGTCCCTGCATTTATTTTAATGTTCCAGCAGACAGCACTTAATAGTGTAAAGTGCTTTGTGTAGGGGTGACATTACGCTACGTCACTTAAATTTTGACTGGCAATAAATTCCAGAGAATCAGGACCAAAAACGTCTCGCGCAATTTACGCATTTTCTGCGTCCAGACGCGTTGATATCTCAATATCATTTGTTCTTTTACTTAATCCTGAAGTGTTTTTGCAGATTTCCCTCAATAAGTCCAAGTCGTTCAAACTTACCAGACAGACAGAAGGAGGAGGAGGTCAAAGTGAAAACAGCTGTCCTGCAGATCCACACAAAGCAAAGTGAGCGTCCTGCCACGGATTCCAAACACCAAGACCCAGCGAGGAGTTAACAGTGGGCAGTGTCTCCGAAACGGGACAGAGGATGAGACAGCTTTGGTCTGACCTGGCTGGTGAGGAGCAGCTTTACGAGCTGTTGCATTCAAGTACTGTAGGAAATATCATATTCACAAGGCGCATCGTGGAGGGAAAAAAAAAGGGTTGTGCTTAGTCAGCGAAAATGTTTTTGTGTTTATAAAATTGATCAAATGTGTAAAACTGATGACTTGTTTGGTTTCTCAAACAACAACAACAACAACAAGATTCAAACTGTAAAACAGCGTTTTAAAAGCTGATGTTTATCACAGTGTTGCTCAAATGGATTACTCAACACTACAACTACTGAACTTTTAAACAGAGTTTGAGAATAAATATTAATATAATAATAGAACCAAAAAAAAAAGAAGAAATATGATAGGAATAGCGAGATGAATGGATATCTGTGAGTTCAGACGCAGCTTTGTCATCCTCTGGCTTAAACACGTGATCTAAACTGTGAGTTTTGCAAGCCAGATGCCAACACAGCAAGTGAGGAGGGAGGAATACACAAAGAGGAGGGAGTGTATGAGAAAAGTTGCAACATTTTCTTTTGTTTTTGTTTTTCGGGTGAGTACTGTGAGTCCATGTACAGAACAATTCTGTAACAGAGAAACTAAATGTTGTTCAGTAGCAGCATATGATCAGGACTGATGTGACACCCAGACATCCTTTGTTTTGTGATATTTAAAATATGCAAAACAAGATGTATAAATTGAATTTATGACTGCACAGTGGGTCATCACTACACCATATGTAGAACCATATGGACTTCAGCTGTCAGTGGACTCGTGTCTGTTATTAGGATTGAAAAAGCTGAGTAGGCAGTTGCTGGATACAGTTTTAACAGAATATAACAATATGCAGAAAGAGAACATGCAAGAATGCCAGACTAAGACATTTCTACCTCGATGAAAAGACATTTATAATCATCACCAAATCTTTTTACTTAATTATGCTGCAAAGAAGGCTGTGTAAAAGTGACAAGTCTGGCATCTGAAAACTGTACAAATTACAACAACCTTAACAACCTGGCTTCTACAGTTCAGGAGCTCAGTAGTCAGCCATTGTTATAAATACACTAAAGACCACTTTAATAAGGTCTGCTTGTCTTTAAAACCTATCACGCCTCCAAGACGTTTGGCTTTGTGGAAACTCGGCTTTAAGTGGGCTGAATTTATTCCTGCTTAACATCTGTTCTGCACTTCGAAAGAGACATTGACACAGTAACATTCTGGCCGTGGGTTCAGTGTTTCAATCCAATCAGAACTACGCACAGACAGCTGATTCTGCGACAAAGTCAACCCACATTTACAAATGTTTCAAATTTCATTTAATAATAGTTTCTGCCACAAACACAAAAAATACATTAACATTGTCTGAGAACACTATAAAATAAAAACACACAGCACTGGTCCTCTGTGACATTCATTATTTTAAAATGGTTTTTCTTTGGCTACAAACACACACAGCTCAGAGCTTGGCTGAGTTCAATAGCATGACTAGCTCGACTTTCCCTGAAGGAAGAGGAAGCTGCTGCTCGCTCCAGCTGTGCTCTCTCTAAACATCTCTGTGTCAGCTGAATTAAACAGTCATTCTACTGATCCTGCAAGCCGTCCTTTCCTCCAAATGTTAACATCTGTGTGTGGCTTTTCAGTCTTATTAGACAAATGTGAAACATCTACTAAAGTACCTTCAGTATGTTACTTTGCAGTGCCAAGAAAGTTGCTTTTCAGAAATAGTTTGGAAAAAAAAAAAAAAACTTTTTGTTTGGTCCCATCTGACCTCACTAAACTGATCAGTCTCTCCTACCAGCTACATTCATTTTACTGTCCTAAATCAAGCCCTCCAAACAGCCACATAGTTCAAATGGATGACGATCACAACTGCACTAAGTCTGTGTTTAGCATTTTATTCCTGTGAGCTAGCAGATTTTCAAGTTTCAAGAAGCTGGTGCCAAATGTTGCTGCCAGGCTGTTGCTTCAAACTAAGTCATGGAAAAGATGGATTAAGGCTGCAACAGGATCACTGTCCCAGAGTCCTGCTGTCTTCTGATTTTCATGACACAGATCATTTTGGTGAGACACAAGTGCTGGTCAAAGTTACAGTACTCATCAGTTGTGCTTGAAAAAATCTCTCTCTCTCTTAAACTACTGGTCCATATCAGTGCCCCTTCCTCTGTCCACCCTCAGGAGGAAGCAGTGCCAGCCTTCATGATCCTGAAGAGGGTGTTGACGTTATTGCTTTTGATGGCGTCTCGACAGGCAGAGATCACCTGGTTCTTGGGCTTACCCACTGAAGGATAAAAACATAAAGATATATTTGACATACATATTGTACTGTAATGTAATGGAAGTGAGGAAACACGACGGAGGCTTGAGAGTTTCCAGCAATTACAGCTGGCTCTGCATATATAGTATGTACACACACTGACAGAATGCGGCCTACCTCGTAGTCTCCCGGCGCGCTGAATGGCCTGGTTTACAGACTTGAGACAGGCTAGAAGTGCATTGTGGTTGTTAGAGCGGATCTTGTATTCATTGATAAGATCCCTGTTTAGATCGTACAGCTCCCTGTAACGCTTCTTCATAGTCGTCCTAGAGAGGACAACAGATAGAGTGAAAAAAAAAACACTATTTCCTGTTCCATCTGTGGTTAAAAATGAACACAACTTAAAATCAATCAATGTTGAAATGTTCTATGACAACAGTACTGTGAATGGGCACTCCACACATGTTGTGGTCACTCACATGTCACCCATAAGACGAGCATCTTCTGCTTGCACCAGCATGTTCCTGATGTAGTTAGAGTGGTCAGCCATAGCTGCAGTTAACTTCTGATGGACAGAGTGGAAGTCATCCACCTGGGAAGTATTTAATACCCAGCATTAATACACAGCAAAATCAACAAAGTATGTATGATGCCTTTTAGAAATGAGGCAGGATGGCCCTGTCTTTGTGGTAGATCATAGTTTGTCCATGATACTGAGACAAGTACACTACATAGAAGCTGATGTTGCTGTATGTTTAGAGAGTTGTCTTTTTGCGGCTGTCTTTTCCTAATTCCTTAATTCTCCTTCCCCTCCACAAATCTCTGAGGTCAAGGAACAGTGAATAAGAAAGGATTTGGATTTTTTTTTGCCCATGACCAGCTCTGCGTGGCTGTATTCTTGTTGCTAGAGTAAAGCAAACATGGCTACTCGGAACAGAAACTAGATGCATCACTATTTCCTCTTTTGACCGGGTGCTGATATATTAAACTGCAGGGTTAAAGATAAAGAAAAGTGTCTTGGACTAACTGAACTAACTCCTATGAGAAAAGATGTCAACCTAAAGCAAACCTCAGTTAGTGTAGTGCGTAGATCCTCAAAGTATGTGGGGAAGTCTGCTTCTGCTGACAGGTCCTCTATTGCCAGGAAGGAGGCGAGTGACTGGACCAGGTCTCCTGCTAGGTCGATGTCATCAGTTCTGATGGTGATCTGAATAGACAAGTTAGATACTAACTATTTACCACTTCTGTTCATTTGACAGCAGAGAATGCATGCAATCTGTCATATAAAATAATATAAAACTTAATACAACTGAACACCTGTTTGCGTTTACCTGTCCATTGCTTGCCATGTTAAAGGACAATAGTCCATCTCCTCTTAATGAATGAAAGGTGACATCAGGACTCTCCACCCCTTCTGGAAGCAGGAAGTTCTGATTCAGCCACATCACCACCTATGCACAGAAACATGCACGCATGAGAACATAAACAGACAAACAAGGCCACAGATACAGATCAGATAGATTTGATGAGAAAAACATATTTTAAGTTGTCATCGCCCTGGACATAAAGTGTATTTGATCAGAACTACTCTTGTCCCCCTACCCTCTGTGGTCGCTCATTGATGCTAAAGGTAACTCTTCCTGTGGGCGGAGCAGCTGAGGAGTCAAATCTGATGTCATACATAGAGAAACGAGGCAGCTGACGAGTAATTTCAAACACATGGAACTGGGTGCTGGAGAGGACAAAAAGAAGACCAGAGAATACGAGGGAGAAAAACAATTATTATCATCTTTTTAGCACAGCAAGGATGTGTAGATTTACCTAATCCCCCTACCTGGTTTTTCCTCCAACAAAGGCTTTTATGTGCAGATCCACTGGTACATCTTTAGGGGGGATGATAGGCACTCGGATGCAGCCTGACAGGTTCTGGACACTGGGATGAACAACATGACTCTCACCCTCAAATATTCCTTCTGCAAAGATGAGCACTGCACGGATGATGGTCTCTGGAGAAGAGGAGGACAGACACTGATCAGTATACTCAGCAGCAACATATATATGTTGGACATGTTAAAAAAGCTCAGGTACCCCACAAATTTACCATTTGGTGTTGAAATGCTGAGCTCCACATGAGCCTTTTGGGCATCTGTAGCAGGTTTTACTGACAGTGCTGTTTGGAGCTGAGTGTTCGCTGGTATCACACCCATGCCACTATTCACCTCTGGCACTCCCTAAAACAATACAGAGTTTGTAGATATTAGTATACAGCCATGTGCAAATGTTAATACCCCCTCTTTGAATCTCAGTAGGTGTGAGGGGTTTGTGCTGCATAATAGCCATGCAACACCATTTTGGTTTGATTTGTCCATGACAAATAAACAGTCCCCTCCAGGGAAGACTAACTCTGCTTTCCACTTAAGAATTGTCTGACACTTTTCAATGTTGACGTCTAAATTGTTTAGAAATGGTTTTATAACCCTCTCCAGATTGACATGCTTCTCTAACATCATTGCTCGTCTTATGCAGATCCCCACATTTTCTTCTTTTTTGTTTCATTGTTGCAACATAAATAATGGTAATGTGAAAAAATAATGTTGTTAGTCTTAAGTTATCTTGCCCAATACCAAGACCCACTATGATCAGATGATTTGATATTATGTTTTACACAAAAATATACAATTATAAGAGGGCATACTGACTAGTGAACATGACAGCTGTATATATAATAAAACAAAGGCTGATATCGTGGACAATTGCAATTACCTACAATATATGAAGTCTGTTGTCTTGGAAATGAAAAGGTATGTGAAAAAGTTGTGTAACCATATTGAAGAAAAAGTGAATTATAGAAACTATATCCAACACATTTGAACTAAGTGCTAATATGTGCACCTTGGCATTCTCTTCATAGTTCCGTAATTCGAGCAGAAGATTCTGTCTGCGTTGACTGAGTTCTCGAATGAGGTCCTGTTCAGCACTGGAATCCATGAGATTCCCTTTTTGGTCCTTAGTAGCAGGCAGATAACCACGAACTACAATTGACACCAGTGTTAATATCGTATTCAAGGACCATTCTGCTGTATTAGTGTTTCCACACACACACACAGGCAGACCCACAGTACTAACCCTCTCCCTCTATGGAGGTGCAGATGAGTTGTTTCTGTCCATCCAACCTGTAGTCTCCCTCCACCACTCCAGCCACAGAAGAGGAGAAGTTATCTTTAAAAATAACCTCACCTGTGCGGTCACTTCGAGCATCGATCTAGAGAGCAAAAAGCGGTCAATGAGTAAAAGTTGTATACTCTCAAGATGTGTGAAGCCATGTCTAGATAACAAACTTGCTAACTATACACTGACCTTCCCATTTGACCATCCAGTGATTAGCTCCACAACACCATCAGCATTCAAGTCAAAGGCATGGATACTCATTGCATGATTTTTAGACTGAGGGAGAAGAGCAAAAAAACATACAACAAGTGGAGACAACATCATTTACCTCAAGCCTCGTGAAAGGATAACATAAAACTGTTACATGTAGAATATCTATAATCACTAAAAACAAATGTTAGCCTATAGTCCAAGAAATGCAAAATTATGAGTGCTTGTGGTACCTTGATCCTCCAGTAGCGGGCAGTGCGGTCATAGACACCCACAGTGCCATTGGCCAGGGCATAGCCAAACCTGCTTCCATGCATATGGCACAATGATGTGACTGTCTGTATTGAGAAGGACAGACAGAGGACAGGATATAGGTCTACACAAACATACTACTCACGTAACACTGCGATGAAGATAAGAATGGTATATACTGCTTAAATTTACCTCATTTTCAGTCATTTCTGATACAAGTTCATCCTCTTTGAATACTCTAATGTCAAAGTCTTCAGAACCAACCAGGAGCTGTAAATATTGCAAAAAGAAATGACTTTGAATAACCTTAAGAAATCAGAAAAACACAAATGAGAAAAACAGGTGAGCCCACAGACTGACCTCATTTTTACCATCCCCAGTGAAGTCGCAGAGTACCAGAGACCTGACATTATCTCCAGTTACCTGTGGAAAAGAAACTTCATCAAAACAACCTGCAAATAAATGATTAAATAACGAACAGTCCGTGACAGATAGATAGTGGAATACTGAAACAAGTGCTGGTATGTGAAGTGGCATGTACATGTCTCTGACTACAAGCGTCTTACTGTCCAAAAGTGGTCATTGCCCTCATAGTCAAATCCTTGCAAGGCACAATTCCCACCAATGATGGCAAGAGGAGAAGGGATGTCCCCAAGTTTCCCCAGTACAATGGCATTGGCCCCATCTGTCACCTGTACAGCAGAAACAAAGACTTCTTTCTCTATGTACTTTCTTTCAAAATGTAACTATACAGCATAGACTTAACATTACGTTTTTAAATCATAGTGTTATATGCTAAGCTTGCCCCTCCCCTTTTCCTCCCAGTTCCACTCACTTCTCTATAAAAGATATCAGCATTGTCATGGACGTCATAGGCCAGCAGATTAGTTTGTGATCCCACTAATAGTGTGTCTCCAGTGGTGTTTGGCCCCAGTGTTCCTGCAGTCAAACAAGTGACTGCCTGGTTGATGTTGAGCAGAGAAATATCAGAGTCCTGGGTGCTCTGGCTTAGTCGATGAGCCACAGGTCTCTGGCCACGAGCGTGAGGGTTGTGGATAAAAACCTTTTATATGACAAGAGAAAAGAACAGACCTGTCAATGTATTGCAGAGATGAAGATGTAACCCAGGGTTGAAGAAGCAGAGGATCTATACTTAATTATCTGATAACATTTTATGGTATGTATCACATAGAGTTATTATTACTATCTAAAGTGTGTTTACTGCGAAATGACCGAAGTTATGTTGTGGAAAAAATACCCCCTCACCTTTCCAGCCTGTGTGGCAGCTGTAAGACATGGGTGTACTCCATCAAATCTCCCTATAGTCACCATGCGAGGGTTAATCTTATGGTTTAGCTTCAGCGTAAATATAGGGACCAACATGGCGCTTACTCCGTCTCTCCTAATAAAAAAAAGTTTAATATTCAGGTAAAGGAACGTAACATTTTTTTTTTATTTCAGAGAGTAATTTCAAAACTGACAGAAAAGTAGGCCGCAGCGCATATATTACACTAATGTAATTACAGGCTTTAACTCAGCCACCCAGTGGCGAGTTCTGTTGCCTAGCAACACAGAGAAGGAAGCTAAAGCTTTTCATGTGGCTAATCTCCTGGTTCTTTCCTGTGCAATAATGCCAATTATACGACTAAAAAGAAACACTTCATATGCCGCGCTGCCACGCTGTTTTCTGTACACCATGAACACCAAAAAGCTTTCGTAGAAACTGCATTTGTGAGCCTTGTTAGCTAACATTAACGTCGATGTCTTTTAACTTGCTAGATACAACTTCGAATTAGCGACGAAACAGCATAGGACAGATCTGATCTGGAAAAGCATACCACGTAGTGCAAACAACCCCTCGTGCCCCTCTGTTCAGGTGTAAATGTTTGATTTTCTGCAGCACAGATCCAGCCAGCTAATGAGCTAGCGGGATGACAAAAGAACACATCGACAGGTAACAGGATTTCATGATCACTTCCTGTCTGCCGTTTTCAAAATAAAAGACTGTAGGTTTATAAATTGATTCAGCAACATTTGTAATATTTGGATAGGGAAACTGATGTT